>JAQZBX010001088.1:5851-89377 GCA_029593785.1 Cabassous unicinctus | reverse complement strand
TGTGGTGTTAGCTGGTTGGTTTTAAATCAGGTAAAGTTGGGATTGGTTGGCATGGGTTGTTGCCGAGTAGGAGGTAACTAAGGGGAGTGCAGGGGAAAGGGTTAGGGTAAGGGGGAGGGTAGTGGCCACGCATGCCCGTTGGCTGCTTGCCAAGTTTCATTTCTCGCCCAGAACTTAAGTTTCGTTTCTTGCTCAGAACTTAAGTTTCGTTTGAGTTATAGCCAACAGAAAGTTTTATTTCAGCTGTCGGGGCCAGCAATATAATTCCATCATCTACTGCAGAGGTATATTAACTCTCAAGTCCCATGGTATAATCTGGTCTGCAAGGACCTTGGTCATCTTTCCCTTCCACAAGATACCACAGTGTCCATTATATTGATAACATTGTGCTCACTGAACCTAGTGAGCAAGAACTACTAATTACTCTATACTTGCTGATAAGTCATTTTTGGGTAAGAGATAAATGTAACAAAAAATCAAGGCCCTTCTATCTTAGTGAAATTTATAGGCATCCAATAACATGGGACATGTGAAGATATCCCTTCTAAGGTGAAGTTTGATCTGACTGTAGCATAAAATAACTCAAGCAAGAATCCTGTTTCCCATCAACTTTGGGACGATGCAGCCTCTGAAGGAACCTGGCCTTTCTCACTCTTGTGGTCCAGTATGTCATAGCTGACCTGCTTTTACGGCCTGCTCAACATCATCTTTATCTTTTAAGTGGGACCATGTATCTTCCAAATTCTAATATATTTTAATATATTTTTTATTGAAGTATATTATTCATACATGAACATGCATAAACAATGTATATAGTAACAATTGTGAACTTACAAAATGAACATACATAACATCATACAGAGGTATCATCTATCAGCCTTCCACCAACACTTTGAATCGTTGTGAAACATTTGTTACAAACTATGCAAGAGCATCATCAAAATATAACTACTAATTATAGTCCCTGTGTCACATTTGGTGTATTTTCTCCCCAACCCACCCTATTTTTATTTTTAATATATATTTTTACAGAGGTTGTGAACTTGCAAAACAATCATACACATGTACAGATTTCCTATACAACACCCCTTCACCAACACACCACATCATGCTGGAACATTTGTTACAGATTATGAAATAATATCATCGGACTATTACCACCAACCATGATCCATAGGGTACATTTGGCACACTTTTTCCATACACCTCCATTATCAACACAGTACATCTTTGGCATTGATGCAAGAATATTATAGTATTGCTGTTAGCCACAGTCTATAGGTCACACCAATTGTAGTTTTCCCATGCTTCTCCACATTTCTACCTCCCTACAATAGTGATGCACATCTACTTTAGCTCACAGAAGGACACTCTTGCATTTGTACCCTCAACCACTATTCTCATTCACCTCTGGATTCACTGTGTCATTCAGTCCCTAGATTATTATTTAGCTTTCTTTCAATTGACATTTATTTACTCAGACTACCCATTTCAGCCACAATCCCATTCATAAACCAGTTGCTACTCACTTTAATGTGTTACCATCAACTCTATCCATTTCCACACTTTTACAGTCAATCTAAAGCTTCTACATATATTAAGCATCAGTAGTTCTTCTCAACCTCCTATTATCTCCTAATAACCTATACTCTAAGTTTTAATGCCATGAGTTTATTCTTTGAATTTAATTCATAATAATGAGACCATGCAGTATTTGTCCTTTTGTGTCTGGCTTACTTCACTTAGTATAATGTCTTCAAGATTCATCCATGTTATCACATGTGTCCCAATTTCATTTCTTCTTACTGCAGCATAATATTCCATTGTATGTAAATATCAGATTTTCTTTATCCATTCATTGGTTGATGGACACTTGGGTTGTTTCCATCTTTGGGCAATTGTGAATAACACCAGTATGAACATTGGTGTGCAAATAGCTGTTCATGTCATAGTTTTTAGTTCTTCTGGGTATATTCCTAGCAAAGGAATTTTTGGATCATATGGCAGTTCTATATTTAACTTCCTGAGGAACTGCCAGACTGTCTTCTACAGAGGCTGCACCATTTTACACTCCCATTAACAGTGAAGGTGTGTTCCTATTTCTCCACATCCTCTCCAGCACATATTGTTGTCTGTTTTTTTTTAATAATGGCCATTCTATGTGGTGCTAGATGATATCTCATTATTGTTTTAATTTGCATTTCCCTAATAACTAGTGATATGGAACATATTTTCATGTGCTTTTTGGCCATTTGTATTTCCTCTTTGGAGAAATGTCTATTTAAATCTTTTGCCCATTTTCAAATTGGATTGCTTGCTCTCTTATTGTTGAGTTGAATGGTCTCTCTATATAGAATGGAAATCAAACCCTTATAGAATATGTGGTTTCCCAAAATTTTCTCCCATTGAATGGGCTGCACTTTCAAGTTCTTGATGAAGTCCTTTGAATCACAGAAGTATTTAAGTTTGAGGAGGTCCCATTTATCCAGGTTTTCTTTTGTTGATGGTGTTTTTAGTGTAAGGTTTAAGAATCCACCTCCTACCACTAGTTCTTGAAGATGTTTCCCTATATTTTCTTCTAGGAGCTTTATTGTACTTGCTTTTATATTTAGGCCTTTGATCCATTTTGAGTTAAATTTTGTACAAGGTGTGAGAGAGGGGTCTTCTTTCTTTCTTTTGGCTATGATTATCCAGTTCTCCCAACACCATTTGTTTAATAAACTGTTCTTTCCCAGCTAGGTAGGTTTCACAGGCTTGTCAAAAATTATTTGGCCATAGATATGAGAGTCTGTTTCTGAACCATCAGTTAAGTTCCTTTGGTCTATGTGCCTATCTTTACGCCAGTACCATGCTGTTTTTACTACTGTAGCTAGGTAATATGATTTAAAGTCTGGAAGTGTGAGTCATTCAACTTCACTTATCCTTTTTAAGATGTTTCGGCCTATTTGCAGCCTCTTACCCTTCCAGATAAATTTGATAATTGTATTTTCCATTTGCTTAAAAAATGCTGGTGGAATTTTTTAATAATAATTTTTTTTTTAAAGGTACTTAGATTACATAAATGTTACACAAAAAATATAGGGATTCCCATATGCCCCACCTCCTACACCTCCCACAACTTCCCACATAAACATCCTTCATTAGTGTGGCATATCACCTGCAATGGATATACACATCCTGGGGCTTTGCCATTAAGCATGGACCATAGTTCACCTTGTAGACCACACTCTCTCCCACACAGTTCTGCATGTTATATGATGACATAAAATGGCCTATATCTGTCGGTGCAGTGTCACTCAGGACAATTTCCAAGTTCTGAAAAAGCCCCTGTATTACAACTGCTTTTCCCTCTCCCTTCCCCCAGAGCATCCGGTGGCCACGGTCTCCACATTAATGTTGTAATTTATTCCATTGCTTGAATCACAATATGTGATTCAATGTAGAATTTTTATTGGAATTGCATTTAATTTGTATATGAGTTTGGGAAGAATTGACATCTTAATGTTATTTAGTCTTCCAATCCATGAGCATGGAATATTCTTCCAATTATTTAGGTCTTTTTGGATTTCTTTTAGCAATGCATTATAGTTTTCTGAATACAAGTGCTTTACATGCTTGGTTAAGTCTATTGCTAAATATTTGATTGTTTTATTTGCTATTGTAAATTTCCTGTCTTCCTTCTCAGACTGCACATTATAGTGTATAGAAACACCACTGATTTTTGCTTATTGATCTTGTATCTTGACACTATTGAAATCACTTATTAGCTCTAGCAACTTTATTGTAGATATTTCAGGACTTTCTATATATACAATCATATCATCTGTGAATAGTGAAAGTTTTAATTCTTCCTTTCTGATTTGGAAGCCTTTTTTTTTCTTTTTCTTGCCTGATTTCTCTAGCTAGAACATCTAGCACTATATTGAACAACAGTGGTGACAATGGGCATCCTTGTCTTTTCCCTGATCTCAATGAGAAAGCTTTCAGTCTTTCACCATTGAGTACAATGTTAGCTGTGGGTTTTTTGCATATTGTCTTTATCATGTTGAGAAAGTTTCCTTCAATTCCTATTTTTTTAAAGTATTTTCATCAAGAAAGGATACTGTATTTTGTCAAATGCCTTTTCTGCAGCAATCAATAAGATCATGTGATTTTTCTTCTTTGATTCATTAATGTGATGTATTATGCTGATTAATTTTCTTGTGTTGAATCAGCTTTGCATGCCTGGTATAAAACCCACATGATCATGATGAATAATTATTTTAATGTGTTGTTGGATTCGATTTTAAACTATTTTATTGAAGATTTTTGCATCTGTATTCGTTAGAGAAATGGTCTGAAATTATTTTTTTTTTCATGATATCTTTATCTGGCTTTGGTATTAGTGTGATATTGGCTTCATAGAATGAGTTCATAGCGTTCCTTCTTGTTCAATTTTTTGGAAGAACTTGAGTAAGATTGGTATCAAATCTTTCAATGCTTAGTAGAATTCACCTGTGAAACCATCTGGTCCTGGGCTTTTCATTTTGGGGAGTTGTTTGATGACTGTTTCAATCTCTTTACTTGTGATTATTTTGTTGAGGTCTCCTATTTTTTCTAGGGTCAGTGTAGTTTGTACATTCCTAGGAATTTTTCCATTTCATCTACATTGTCTAGTTTTTTGGCATAAAGTTGTTCATATTATCCTCTTATGAACTCTCTTATTTCTGTGGGGTCTCTAATGATGTTCCCATTTTCATCTTTTATTTCAGTTATTTGCATCTTCTCTTTTTTTCTTAGTCTAACTAAGGGTTTGTCGATTTTGTTAATCTTCTCAAAGAACCAACTTTTGGTTTTGTTGATTCTCTCTACTCTTATTCTTTGTTGTTGTTCTCAATTTCATTTATTCCTGCTCTAATCTTTGTTATTTCATTCCTTCTACTTGCTTTGGGATTAGTTTGCTGTTCTTTTTCTAGTTCCTCCAGCTGCATAGATCGCTCATTGATTTTAGCTCTTTCTTCTTTTTTGATGTAAGCATTGAGGGCTATAAATTTTCCTCTTAACACTGCCTTCACTCATCCCATAGTTTCTGATATGCTATATTCTCATTGTCATTCATCTAGAAATGTTTATTGATTTCTCTTGAAATTTGTTCTTTGACCCATGGATTATTTGTGTTTTTTTTTTTAAATCTCCATATGTATGTGAATTTTTCCTTTTTCTGTGTCTTGTTAATTTCCATCTTTATTCCATTATAATCAGAGAAGTGCTTTGTAAAATTTTGATTTTTGTTAAATTTATTGAGATCTGCTTTGTGACCCAACATATGGTCTATCCTGGAGAAAGATCCCTGAGCACTTGAAAAAAATTATATTCTGCCATTTGGGGGTGCAATGTTCTGCATATGTCTATTAGTTTTAGTCCATATATCATATTATTCAAGCTCTCTGTTTCTTTATTGATCCTCTGCCCAGGTGTTCTTTTCAATGCTGAGAGTGGTGTATTGAAGCCTCCAACAATTTTTGTAGACATTTCTATTTCTCCCTTCAGTTTTGCCAGTGTTTGCCCCATGTATCTTGGGGCATCCTGGTTAGGAAAATATACATTTATATTGTTATTTCTTCCTGGTGAATCATTCCTTTTATTAACATTTAATGTCCTTACTGGTCTGTAATAATAGTTTTGCTTTTAAAGTCTATATTATCTGATATAAGTGTAGCTACCCCAACTTTTTTTTGGTTACTGCATGTGTGGAATATCTTTTCACAAACTTTCACTTTCAATCTATTGGTATCCTTGGGTCTAAAGTGAGTCTCTTGCAGACATGATATAGATGGATTATATTTTCTTATCCTTTCCGCCAGTCTGTGTCTTTTGATTGGGGAGTTTAATCCATTAACATTCAATGTTATTACTGTAAATTGGTTATTATTTCATTGATTTTGATTTTTGTGTTTTATCTGTCATTTTATTTTTGACAATTTTCATTACTGTTACTGATTCAGTCATCATTTCTAGACTTTCTTCCAAGCCTTTCTCTCTTGCATTTTTTTTCAGGCTGTAACACTCCCTTTAGTATTTCCTGCAAAGCTGGTCTTTTTGTTAAACACTCTTACAGTTTTTGTTTATCTGTAAATATTCTAAACTCACCCTCATTTTTGAAAGATAATCTTGCTGGATATAAAATTCTTGGTTGGCAGTTTTTCTCTTGCAGTATCTTAGACATGTCATATCACTGCCTTCTTGCTTCCATGGTTTCAGATGAGAAATCAGCACTTAATCTTATTGGGTATCCCTTATATGTTATGCACTGCTTTTCTCTTTCTGCTCTCAGAATTCTTGCTTTGTCTTTAGCATTTGACATTCTGATTAATATATGTCTCAGAGTTGGTTTATTCAGATTTATTTGGATGGGTGTATACTGTGCTTCTTGGACATGGATATCTATGTCCTTCAGTTGGTTGGGAAATTTTCAACCATTATTTCTTCAAATATTCCTTCTGCTCCTTTTCCCTTCTCTTCCTCTTCTGGGACAGCCATGATACATGTGTTTGCTTGCCTGTTGCTGTCATTTAGTTCCCTGAGACCCTGTTCATTTTTTTCCATTCTTTTCTTCATCTGTTCTTTTGTATGTTCATTTTAGGAGGCCATGTCTTCAAGCTCACCAATCCTTTCTTCTGCTTTGTCAAATCTGCTGTTATAGTCCTCCAGTGTATTTTTAATTTCATTTATTGCACCTTTCATTCCCATAAGGTCTGCTATATTTCTATGTATGCTTTCAAATTCTTCTTTGTGCTCATCCAATATATTCTTATTATCCTTAATTTCTTTAGCCATCTCATTGAATTTATTAAGGAGATTTGTTTAAATATCTATGATTAGTTATCTCAACTCATTTATGTCATCTGCAGGCTTATCTTTTCCCCTTAACTGTGCCATATCTTCCTGTCTTTTGGTATTGCTTGTAATTTTTTTCTTGGTGTTTTTGCATCTGGCTTGCTAGATGTATTTATTCTGGGTGTAATTTCTCCTTTTAGTTTAGAGCTTTCTTGTCTTTTCTCCCTTGTTGGTTGTGTAGTAGGAGCTAAGAATGTATTTGGTGATGTAAGCTATGGAGGCTGAACCTGCCTATTTTGCTCCAGGAATTGGAGAAACTTCTCCAACCTTTATCCTCTGTCAGGGGTAGGGACAGAGCTGCAGGTGTGTATAATAATCCAAGTTGGGCAGGGCAAGACTGTCTGTAGTTGCCCAGAGAGACTGATGAAAGAAAGGGAGCTTCACACCCTTTCTTCCCTTACCTTTGGCAGGGATGGAGCTGTAGTTGCAGGCATCAATCTATGCCCTGTGGATCCAAATGCCCACAATTACTCAGGTAAACTGATGTAGCACCAGCCCCCTCCCTGCTGGGGGTTGGAATTGACTCTGTGGAGTACCCAACAATCTAATCTGTGTGGGTCAAATATGCCTGCAGTTGCCCTGAGAAACTGAGGGAATACTGTCCCTTCTGCCCTTTAGGGGTAGAAATAGAACCACCAATGCCCAACAGTTCCATCTCTGTAGGCTGAAAGTACCCACAGTTTTCCAGAGTGGTTGAGGAATCACCAGCCCCTTCCTATCCTATTAGGTGATGGGAGTTGTTCTAGGTCTTTTTAGGCTGAGAATACCTGTCCTTGCCTGGAGAGCCTGAGGAAACACCAGGCCCCTCCTATACTATTAAGGCATGGGGTTGGAGCCACAGGCACCCAACAGTTCAGTCCCAGTAGGCTAAAAGAACCCATCATTGTCTGGAGAGGCTGTGGAGACACTAGCCCCCTCTTATCCTATTAGGGATGGGGGTGGATCCATAGGCATCCAACAGTTCAGTCCATGCAGGCTGAAAGTCTGCCATTGCCCAGAAAGGCGGTGGAAACACCAGCCCTCACCTTTCCTATTGGAAGTTGATGGTGGATCCACAAGTACCCACCAGTCCAGGCTGTGTGGGCCAGAAACACCTGTAGTCATCCAGAGAGGCTGGGCAAACACAGTCTGTCTCTTATCCTATTGGGGATGGAGATGGAGCCACAGGTGCCCAACAGTCTGTTTTTTGCAGCTCAAAAGCACCTGCAGTTGCCCTGAGAGGCTGAGGGAACACCAGCCCCATCCTATCCAATGGGGGGACAGAGGTGGAGACAGACTTGAAGACACTCAAATCAGTTTGTGTGAGCTGAAAACTCCTGCCATTGCCCAGAGAGGCCAAGGATACCCAGCACCACTCCTATACTATTAGGGTGGGGGTATGCAGCTCCAGGTGACTGATTTTTCAGTCTGTGCCAGCAGAGAGCACTTGCGGTTTCCTGTAAAGCCTGGGGCAGGTCCTGCCAGCTTCCTGTCTGCTGGAGGTGGGGCTGGAGCCTAGGCTAAGGCTGCAGTCCAATCTTGGTGGAAAGAAGCCAGTCCCTAACTTCACTGGATTTTCAATCAGCCAGGCTTTCCCTCATGCTGGGGACAGAGTCAAAATTGTGGCTACTGGACTCTTTCCAACTTGGAGAGGCTCAAATCCTAGCTGTTTCTAGAATTATACTTTCCCAGACAAGTCCACTAATCAGTAGATGAGGTACTGGACAACTGTCTCTTCCTCCACCATTTATGGGTAATGGAGCTTCTAATTCTAGCCACAGGATAGCTCCTGAGGGGTCTTGTGCCACTAGAGTAGGATGGGCACTGACCTCTGAGGCATGGCTTGCAGTTTCCCAGAGAGGTGTTGATGGTCCCTCCAGCTTCCTCCCTGCCAGAGGTGGTGCTGGCGTTTAGGCTAGACCTGCAATCTGACCTGGGTGGAAATAAGCTGGTCCTTATCAGCACTGTGATTTTCAATCAGCCCTGCTTCCCCTCATGCTGGGGGCATATTCAAAATGGCAGCTATCGGCCTCCTTCTGCCCTGGACAGGCTAAAATTTTAGTTGTTCCTAGGATTATACTTTAGCACACTGAATTTACTAATCAGTAGCTGAAGTCAGTGCCACATCATGTCTTCCTACCTTGTGTTTTTGGAAATGGAGCTTCCACTCCAGCCACAGAATAGCTCCCAAAGTGGCTTGTGCCATGGGCACCAACCTCCATGGTGCAGAGGACTCTACATGAATCTTCTGTGCACATGGGCAGTATCCTCCTTCCATACTTTCAAGGATGTTGAGGATACTCTTCTGTATCTGGGGGCCCCAAACAAGTGCTTTAGGTAGCTCTGGGTGATTACTAACTGCCCTGTAGAAAGAGCTGACTCCAGAAACTCCTTACTCTGCTGCCATCTTGGCTTCCCTCCAAAAAATCTAATATATTTTTAATCTCATTCATTGCGTCTTTCATTCCCATTAGTTCTGTTATTTTCTTTGCAAGCATTCAAATTCTTTTGTATGCTAAACTAGTGTCTTTGTAATATCCTTTATCATTCGAACCTTATTTTATTTAAACTCTGAATTAATTCCAGAGATTTCTGGAAACATCACTGATTAATTGTCTTATACACTGTATTTCATTAGGATTTTTTATTTGTTCCTTTCCCTGATCCAGATCTTCCTGTTTCTTAGTATGGTTTGTAAATTCTTACTGGTGTCTAAGCATCTGATTATATTGGTGAATTTACTGTAATGGTCATTTTCTTTCTTGCCTAGTGGTTTTGTTTCTTGACTCTTCTTTGATTTTTTGGTTCATCTTATGCTAAATCTTAATCAAAACTGGCCAGTGTCCACTAATGGGAACAGAAATGTTCCAGGAGGGCTTGGGGATAGTGTCATGAGAGATGCCAAAACATTTTTCTCTTCTTTTACTTTTCCAGTGTAACAGCAGATGGCACTTTTGGTGAACCTTTCCATGTAAGTGCCTTTTTCAACTTCCACTTGCTGGTGTTCCTGTGCCAGCTACAGACTCAATTCATTAAGTGGCCATGTTGTCCAAATGCACTGAAGAGAAACCACATTCAGCCTTCTAACACACTCTTCCTCTTCCTAGGGAAGAAAACATCAATTCCCTTCTTAGTTAGCCATGATCAGCCACAGGTTTATAAGGTTGTTCACCTCGAAGGTGGGAGATAGGTACTATTCCCAGCACATGAGTACCTAAGATTTTCCTCTCAGTCTCTTTATCTCTCTGTCCCACTGCCTCCTGGATTATGCAGGCAGCACTCTCCTGGTCTGCAGATCCCCAAAGCAGCTCCCTCAAACAGGTTTTGCCTTATTTCATTGTTTTTGTAGGAGTGTTGAGCCCTCCTGAGCTACTCCAATGCCATCTTCCTGGAAATGTAAAATTATGTTTTAATAAACATTTTATGGATTATTAATTGCATGATAATTGGCCCTAAGGGAATTTTATGGAGAAATGATCCTTTAATGCTTAACTCTGGTAAGAGAATATATTGATAAATATGAACTAAAAGAAATTGAAGTCTGTGTTTTTAAAAAAAAGTGTTCCTGCAAGAAATTATTCCTTTGCTTCAAATCGCCATCACATTGGCTTATATAATATTTCACTTTCCTGACATTCACTAGGTAGCCAAATTTTAAACAGTTAACTAAGATTCTGTTAGCAATAGCCTGAAGTTACATAAACTGATGCCAATTAAATATCCCAATTCTTCTTTCTGTCACCCCATATACAAACATTTTATTTATGCTATTGGATATCTGGGTCCTCTTTTTAAGTGAAATGAAATGTAATAACTAAGTGCATTTGAAAATATGATCCATTACTGCTTTGTCTCTGCTAACTATACCTCAACTTATTCAGAAGCTGCCATCTTCCCTTTCATCATGTGGGTTCTGGCAAACCTATCAATAAAAGATTCCTATCCCATACTAAAATTCATAAACATGTAATACAGTACCAGCCAACAATTTACTCCTATTGCCTAGACACAATTAGTGATCTTGGAATGTATATATATTTCCTTACCTGGACTATACTTTAAGATCTTTGGAAGATCAAGGAATCCCAAATTTCTCATCTAAGGGAAATATTCAAATTGCTGTAAACTTTTAGTCCTTCAAATTGTTTGAAAAGTGATTCAACCATATTTAAAATTCACTGTTGCCACATACATACTTATATACATATCTAATAGCAAACTCTTTAGATATTACAAAAATGAGACAACATCTTCTTATGGAACTATTCGATGGGTATGAAAAGTGTCCTGTAACTCACCCAGGAGAGGCTTCAAACAATTTGACTCCCTCCTCAACTGTCCCATTTGGTCCATGTCTTAATTGGCCAGGATTCTGTGGAAACTCCATTACTGTGCCTTTTATAATAAAAATTTCACTATTTCTTGAGTAATAATACAGGAGATTTAACTGCTGGGTCCTCTAATATAGCAAACAGTACATGCAAGCAAACACCTAGGTATGGAAACATACAAATTCACACTTATAGTAAAATTATGCACCCCTTTGGAAGGGCTTGAGTAGAGGGTGTTCTTAATTTTAATCCATTCCTGTGGGTGGGATTCCACTGTAAATAGAATCTTTTGAATATGTTATTTTTAGTTAGGGTGTGACCCAAATTCCTATTAATGGAAGCTTCATAAAGAGAAAGTCCCATAAAGAGAGAACCTGAGAGTCAATGAAAATTGGAAGAGAAAGGAGAGGTCATTGAAATGTGACAGGAAAACCCAAAGAAATCAAGACTTGTCAGGCAATCAAAATGATAATAACCCTAGGAGGAATCTGTGAGCAAATAAATTCCTGTGTTTAGCCACCCATACTGGGGTATTTTTCATAATCACTAGGATACTTAGATATTTTTGGTATTGGAAAGTGGGGTACTGCTATTAAAAATATTTAAAATGTGTGGAAATGACTTAGGATTTGGGAACCAGTAAAGATTGGAAAAATTATGAGGTAATTAATAGAAAAGCCAAGATTGCTTTGCACAGACTGTTGGTAAACTTATGGACATTAAAGTTTCCTCAAATCAAGACTTAGAAGGAGATGGTGAATATATTATTTGCAACTGGAGGGACAAATTGATGAAATAATGTCCAAATATTGGATTGAAAGTGCACATTGTAAGCAATGAACTTGGATATTTAGCCAAAGAGATTTCCAAGTTAATTGTGGACATTGCTACCTGGTTTCTCCTCACAGCTTATAATTAAATCTAGAGGATAGGAATAAGCTGACAAACTATTAAGCACAGAAAGCAGAAGTCATTTATTTTAATATACTCAGCCTATATTCAAAATAATGTGCTCTGAGAGTAGGGGAAGAACCTTCTCTATCAGGACTCACCATGAGCTTTCAGTAAGTAACTCCCCAGAGAACTGGGCTCCATGTGAGGGGTTAGATGAACAGCTTTTGTTAATAAAGATGTGGCTTAATATGGACTCAGCCATTCATTTTAGTGGAAGTCATGACTTAAATTACAGTAATCCAAGAATGACCTGGGGAAATCTTTTTTTATGTGATGTTTTGTACCACATTGTACTGCCTAAAATACTGGAGGTTTTTGAAGAACTTGTATGAATAGAAACAGCATCAAACTGGAATGAAAGTGACAGAGAAATTTCAAATTGAAGGAAAAACAGTTTCAAGGATATAAATATTGATATAGAAGAATGGATCAAAAAGAACTTAGGCCAAAAAAGCATACCCACCCAAGATGCTGGAAAGGGCACGCTATTTGTTCTCCTGATTGGTTGCTCATTTACTTTCATCTGTGAGCTTTCAGGGAATCAATTGGGAGGCCTTTCTGTTTGGAGTTATCCCAGACTTTTTTCAAGCACAGGACTTTCAAAATGGGCCTTGTTATTAGGGTCTTTGGTGTTCTTTAGGCTGACCTGTTTTCTATACTAACATACCTCAATTCCCCTCTCAGAGAGTTTACACCATTATTCTTAAGGAGTTGAAGGGTGATGGTCATTCTTCTGTAGCTGTTTCCTGATGGTTATGGGCAGTTGTCCCTGCCTGATGGGGTGTGAAACTCTCTGGCTATTCTATTGAGGCTGACTGAAGGTGGGTCCATGGTTGGACCTGGATGGAATCCCAACATGATTAAAACCTTGTTCTGGAAGACATTGATTCAGGAAGAAATAACTTAGAATTTTTGAAGGTACATGGGCAAAAATGGATTGCTTACTGAAACTTATAGCATATTCAATATCCTGCAAATAATCTTGAATAGAAGACATAGTATCATATTTATTAGTCATATAGATACAATACTTAATCTAATTAATTTACAAGTTCCTGTTTAAGTTGCAGTTAATAGATCTAAGCTCCAGATTTGCAATATCATACATTCTGCCTCTCCGTGGGAGCAGGTTATAATGTGAATTGTGTTTATTTAAGTTCTACTCACATTACTCTGGTAGTTATTATTCCACTTGGTATGTCCTTCATAAAGCAAGCATGTCACAGCACAGTTGGCCCTTGGAGAGAAACTATAGTGATTCACTGGACTGGTGCACATTACCTTCTGGCAATGTGAAACAGAGCCAGTCTGGAGGCAAAATATGGCCATATCAAGGCATCACTGACTGCTGCAGTAATCTGAAACAGCAACATACTTTCCATTCATTTCAGAAGCATGTTCATAGATGTGGTAGATACTTTCATTGTTTTAGGGGATGTAGTGACTGACATAGTCAATAACTCAAACTTCACAAGTGAGGATGAGAATACAGAAATCTACCTCTTAATTTTTATATATTTTCTAAACACTTCCAATGCAGTTTATAAATATTAAATATACATAACTATTTTTAGTACTTTACTTTTTACTTTTATACTTTTACCATTATATTTAATTAACAAATATTTCATTTTAGCAGTATAAGAAAAAAAAACTACTTTATTATTTTATGAAAACTTAAGATTCCCAATAGAATTAAGATTATCTTTCACCTTCCACCACTTTATTATGCAGATTGAGATGTCCTCTAACAAGGTTTTCTGTTATGAAATTATGCTTTGTTATTAATATTTATACAGGTTTTTATTTAATAATGTTTTTCTGGAATTAGCTATTTAAATAGTCACTTTAGAAAATGCTTTTGCAAAATTTCTATAACCATAAGTTATTTTTATCTTTAAATAAGCTTATTAAATTACAGTTAGAAATCAATAAAATTTACTTATTGGTAAATATTTATTTATTCATATGTCTTATCCTACCTTTCTCATTCTTTTCTGAGAAAATTACTTATTTCACTTTAGGACAGATCTATATTTCATTAAAAACGAACTTACAATTTTCATCATCTTAATTATTTAGTACATATAATGCTAGTTCATTTTATTGGTATCCTGTGAACCTAGGGAGATTACACCCAAACCAAATAAAATCGGACAATTATAGTTTATACAAGAAATATTCTTTTTCCTCCTTCCACAGGAGGCTAAACCTTTTTCCTACTTTAAAAAAGTATACAATTTTGAATAAGCTTAAAAGCATACTGACTGCTAGGTTCTGAAATATATTACAATTGTGTAATTTGTTTTAATCATAATGTAGAAAAGAACTTTCCACTGGCTTTAAGGATTTTTTCTTTACTTACAGAATTTTTGTGGATTAATTATCCCTGAGTTTAAGGCTCTTAAAAGGTTTAAATTGGGGAATTACAGGACAAACAATGGTTTTTAATTCCCTGGCCTAGTAGATAAGAGTTTTAAGCTAAAATTACATTTTTATATCTTGTTATACCTAGCCCTTCCACCATAGCCATCTATAGCCAGCACTATTCCATGGAATCATGCTATTTTGCTATGAATTAAATTACATTCAGCTCCCATGTCTACTAAGGCTAACACCTTTTGCTGATTAGTAGGTGACTAATAAATGATTAATTCTACATGTGGCTTCTGATCCCCTGGGTCCCTGGCTATTTTTCTCACCTGGGGTCTTGACCCCTCCCCTAGGGTAGGGAGAAGTATGCCTACCAAGTTTCAATCTGGGAAGCAAAATGTTCCTAGAGTTGGGGTGGCAGCTTCTTTCCTAGCTTCCCTTCTCCACCAACAGACTTAGGGGATGGTTTTGTAAATCTTTTGTTCTTAGGGAATTTTTTCCAATGTTTCCCTAAAACAGGAATAGGCTGCCCATTGATTGTCTCTCAATCAGTGCCCACATTTGCTTATGTGACACAGTATTAGGATCATCATACACTTGGTATGTTTTCCTCCTGTACAAACCTCAGTCCCCTTTCCCCCACCCTTTCCGATCTTTCCCTAGATCTACTATAGCCTGTGCAGCTCATGACACAGGGTGCCTCAGTAGGGGGCTCAGGATCCACACCAGAGATATATAATAATGATCAGGGGCAGTATGCCTCACAGTGTATTTTATTCCTGTTGTAAAATCTTTGGCATCAGGTCCCACAAATTTGACCACATAAATAGAATGTTTCATTCCTAATTCCTGCAAAATATCCTGTAACTCCTACATGGATTTCCAACGTGGGGTGGCATGAGGTATTTCCCCTTCATTAGGACAAGCAGCCCTGCATCCATCAACCAACCATACCAGTAGAAATGCTGTTTTTGCTTCACTATAGGTGGAATATAAATGCTGACATAGAGAAAGGTGAATGGCAATGGATGCTAATTTATTCACTTCCACCACAGATAGTACAATTCCTTCTGTTTCATTGTCCCATAACCTTAGAAACCAGTTAGGCAAGGACTCTCTAGATTTCTGCCTGTAGCTTTTCCCTAAATCACTCAATTCAGCAGGAGTGTAGTCCCTCATAGTTACATGTAATTTCTGCTTCAGGAGTTGGCACTGCTGGACTCCAGTGGCCTAATCTTGTAATGCCTTCCACTTCTGTTGTATTATAGGGTACATCTACAGGGGTCCCTCATCTATTCTACTTCACATTCTTCCTCTTGTTCCTCATCTGAGGAGGAGTCCATTATGGTCCAATGCCTTAGAGTACCACCCAGGGGTGGTTAATATCTCTGGACCTGGACTTAAGGCAATCTGTGGTGCCTGGCCCAAGCATATCTACAAGTCAGGGTTTCTATCAGATCATCAACTCAGTGCTGGCAATTAGTTAAAGAATCTTTCATCTCTGCCTTGCCAGGTGTATGTTCATTTCAAGCATTAATTCTTCTTCTAAGCAGCACACAAAGATCTTTGCCACTTGTTCTAAGTTGATTGCCACCTGTAAGTCTCCCAACAGGGGCCAGGCATTTTAAGACTGTTAAAAGGTTTAAATTGGGGAATTACAGGAAAAATTATGATTTTTAATTTTCCAGCCTACATTTCCCTATTTTGTTACACCTAGCCATTTTCCAATTTTTCCTCCTTTTACTTATCTGAGGAGGAATCCATAGGGTCCCATGCCTTAGGGTCCCACAAAGGGGTGGTTAATATCCCCAAGACATGGGCTCTAGGCAGCCTGCAGCCACTAGCCTGAACATATCTATAAGCCAAGGTTTCTAACTTACCATTAACTGATACGATCATTTATCACACAGATGATCATTTAAGGAAATTTTATCTCTGCCTGTGCCAACTGCGTGTCCCTTTCTAACTTTAACTCTTCTTCTAAGCAGTGCAAAGGAGCATTTGCCACTTGTTCTGCCTCAGTAGCCACTTGCAAGTCCCTTAATAGGAAAAATGCTACCACCTCCACTATCTGGCAGTCCCCTTTTTCTTACGTTAGTGCAGCTGCTCTGCTACCAGCTGGAACACAGCCAATATACCTGGCAGAGATTTTTGGGTGTTGCCATACTCTCTCAGCAGTCCCCATGCATCCAGGAGAGCAGCCATCCCTCCTCACATGGAGGTTATATGCCAACCTGGAATTTCCTCCACAGATTCTCCTTTCTGTGAGCTCATTACTGCTATTTGATGGTCCTTCTGTCTCCTGAAGGTCATGAGTTGGGGCAGACAAAAGACCAAAGAAAACACCTGGCATGGAATCAGACATAAGTTTTATTTATTGGGACTTACAGACAGGAGAGATTCTCTGATTGAAACAGGCCAGATAATGAAATAATGCTCCAGAAAGAGGAGGGAAATTGAAGGGCAATATAAAGGATCTCAGAACAAAGACATCTCTTAACAGAGTTATGGATTATTAGGTATGACAACAAAAACAAAAGCAGTACATTAAACAAGAAATAAATTCAACTCCATTAAAACTGTATATCATTTTTACATCAAAGTACATTATCAACAAAGTAAAACAAAGACTATAGAAAGGTAGAAACTGGTTGCAAACCATGTATCAGATATTAAAATGTCTACAATGTGACAACAAAATATATATATATATTCAGAATATATAAATGTTTTCAATGTGACAGCAAAAAAAGAGCAATACAAATGAATATTGTGTAAAAATGATTATGGGCTAAGGAAAGTTAAAAATGAGACAAAGTTGGAAACAACTCAAGTGTTCATCAATGAGTGAGTAAATAAACAATAGTTATTCCATACATGCAATGGAATAATATACAGTGACAAGAATGAAGTCCAGAAAAATGCTGCAACTTGGAAGAACCTTGAAAAAATTAGGCCCTGTGAAATCAACAAGTGACATAATGAAAAATATTGTGTATCATTTATGAGATATATCTGGAAATAGCAAATCCATTGATACTGGCAGTAGGATAGAGGTTAACATGGTTTGGAGATTGAGGGGATAAGAAATGTAGAATTTTGAGTATGGAGTGTGAGTAAATAAATCAATAATAGTAAAAGAAATAGGGTGATGTCATTAACATTGTGACATAAGACATCCCCTAGGAAACCTACTCAGAGATTTATCAGAGGAAAGGACAAATTCCAATTGCTTAGAACTCTGGAGGATGGTAGAAACTGGAGAAGGACTCCAACAATGCTGAATTGAACACAAAATAAAGTATCAGTGTATCAGTCAGCCAAAGAGGTGCTGATGCAAAGTATCAGAAATCTGTTAACTTTTATAAAAGGGTATTTATTTGGGGGTAGAAGCTTACAGTCACAAGGCCCTAAGGAGACCAACTCAAGGTAATGAAGAGGTACTTTCTTACCCAATTTCATTTGCCATGTGTTGAAGCAAGATGGCAGATGATGTCTGTGAGGGTTCAGCATTTCTTCTTCCTCTTAAGGCTTCATGGTCAGAGCTTCATCCAGTCTCAGCTGTAGGCTGGCATAGGGCCTGTCTCTGAAATGAGTCCCAGGGCTCATTTCATTATGGTCTCAGCTGCTCTGCTCTCTTCACAAGGTCAGCTGTAAACTATCAAGCAAATGGTTCATCTCTCTTCTCTGGGCCACTGTCATGTCTATGGAGCTTTCTCTTTTACTCTGTGTTCTTCTATGTGAACATACTGCTGTGTTCTTGATTGAGAATCCTTTATATAGCCCAATGGTGGTGGAGGACTCAACCCTGTATGCCCTAATGATGTGGTTGAATCAAAGCCCCGATATTGATTTAATGAAGTAAAAGTGAAACCTCTGAATATAATACTATCAAATGGGTATCATGCCCAGAGGAATGAAGCAGTTTACAAACATAATCAATATCCCTTTTTGGAATTCATATATAATATCAAAATGCCACACTCTACCCTCTGAATTCCAAAAGACATTATAATAAAAAAAAATTATTTCAGGAGCAATGCTAAGTACAGACTCACATCACAATCTGTTTATAGAAATACAGTTTGTCTTGTGGCAACGTCCTGTCTGGATGTAGATATCTGAAAATTATAAAACAATTTATTTGCTTCCGGTATACAAAGGGACAGACATAGGATAAATCTTTGCATTACCATAAGGAGAAACTGGAAGGGAAATATGAGTCACGGGTCCCCTACCATTTCACAAACCAGCAGGGCATACTCCATTATATTACAAAGTTGGAGAGTCATTCTCAAGATGATGATTTCTTCTCCCTGGGTCTTCATGGGGAGTCACACTATCCACATGCTTGCCAAATGGCCATTTTCTTGGTTCTATCCTCATCAAGTTTCTAGGTGGTGACTTAGTTCCAGACCTCACACTCCAAGAACATTGGGGCCACACCTTCTCTGACACTTGGGGAATGTGCTCCACCCTCTCTGTACCCTGGGGTGGCAAAATGCTCCCTGAACAGTGGGCTGGAACATCCACCCTCTTCAACTGCTGAGGCAAACTCACCCTCTGTACACATGTGTGTGGTTCCTCTCATGGCCAAGGAGATGTCTGAATTCCATATCTCAACTTCCATGGTTTCCTTCTTAGAGCCATTTTCCCTTCCATCTCTCCCCTCCCTGTCCCTTTTGGTCCAGGGTGACAGTGGTTTTATTCATACAGCTTTCATTAAAAGCTTATTTCATAAAAAAAACTTATTGGTTTAGCATGCAGGAATCAGGGGTCCAAGCCATCAGACAGAAAGACTTACAACAAGTCCTTCCTGGATAACTGCATCTTCAATACTGACTTACAAGTTCCATGTTTACTTAATTACTCAAATGGGGCAATATCATCTGTGGGCTTGATTTCCAGAGGCTTGGAATTTCTGGAATCAATTTTGTTTTTGTGTGTGTGTCTGGGTGTGTGTGCCCTACAATTCAGTTCTCAGCTTCTCTCTCTCATCTAGCATTTTACTATGATCTGCAAGGTGAAGCCAAGCTGCATTCTCTGAGTTTACTTTGGAATGTCTTCAGCTAAATGCCCAGGCTCATCATATCCAAATTCTACCTCCCATGAAACATCAGGAGGTAATCTTTTTAAGTTCTCTGCAACTTTAAAACACAGATCACCTTTCCTCCAATTTCCAATAATAGTTTCATCATTACTTCTAAGGCCTTATAAAAAGTCTCTTTAGCATCCATATTCCTACCAACAGTCTTTTCAAAGCAATCTAGGTCTTTCCATCATGCATCCCACAATTCTTCCAAAAATACCCCTTACCCATTAATGAAACGGTTTCCAGCATTTTGGTATTTGCAAAAGCACATCCCCACTCCTCAGTACCAAATTCTGTATTAGTCAACAAAAGGGGTGCTGATGCAAAGTACCAGAAATCTGTTGGCTTTGATAAAGGGTATTTTTTGGCATAGAAGTTTACAGTCACAAGGCCCTAAAGATTCCACCTCAAGGTTATTTAAGAGCTACTTACTCACCCAAAGTCTGTTGCAACATGTTGATGCAAGATGATGGGCAATGTCTCTGAGGGTTCAGCTATCCTCTTTCCTCTTAAGTCTCCATGGTCCCAGTTTCTTCTGATCTCAGCTGCAGGCTTGCATAAGGCTCATCTCTTTTCCTGGGGCTTATTTCTTTCCAGGCTTAGCTGCTTTGGTCTCTTCACAAGGTCAGCTGTAGACTATCAGGCTCATCTCTCTTCCTGTGGCTGCAGGATCCTGTCTAATGACTTATCTCTCTTCATCTGTGTTCTTCTTCTCTTTGTGTGAGTCTGTTTTATCAGTCCACCAAGGGGGGGAGGGGACTCAACCTTGTGCACCCTAATGATGTGGTGAAATCAAAGCCTTAATTTTAACATAATTTAATCAAGACATCTCAGCTGAATCTAATACAATCAAAGGGTATCACACCCAGAGGAACAGATGAGTATACAAACATAATCAAATATCTTTTTTGGAATTCATAAATAATATCAAACTGCTACACTTCCTAATTCATACTATGAGGTCAGCATTGCCCAGAGACCAAAAGCTGATAGACATCACAGAATAGGAAATAACAGAAAAATTTCTTTTATGAATTTAGAGGCAAAAATCTTGAAAAAGTTGCAAATTGAAATCAAAAGCATATTTTAAAAATATTATTCATGATGATGAAGTGAGATATATCTCAGGAAGGTAAATGTAGTTCAGCATACAATAATGTACTGCATCACATAAATAGAACAAAGAAAAAAAAAAGACTACTTCAAATGCAGAAATCCCTTTGACAGAATACAGCATGATTTCTTAATACAAGGAACAAGAAAATTAGATATAAAAAGCAATTTTACTTGCGTTTTAAAAACTTTACCACTAATATCTGTAATTCTGAAAAGTAAAGTATAATTTTGAAAAAAATTATACTTAAATATAAATTTACATTTTTATATCTTTTCCTGGTCATGTTTCTTTTAGTTAATATATTGTTTGCAATTCTCTTCCAAGTTTTAAAATTTAATTGTCATTTATTTCCATGCTTTCATATTTCATAGAATGAGCATAAACTAATTTTTCAGCATTCTGCTGCCAGTGGACATATGGATGGTTTTCAGGTCTTGGCATTTGAGAACAATGTTGCCATGATTTATGGACATGTGTCTTGGTACTAATTTTCATGCATTTTTTAAGTCATGCTTATGAATATAACTGTTATGTCTAAGGGTATATGAATCTTAAAATATAAGTTAAAATCAAACTGCTTCAAAAATATGAGTCTCCTTTCTCTAACTTATACTATATGTTCTTTCAGATTTTAAAAATTCTTCAAGTGTGATGAGCATAAAGCCTAGTATTGGAGAGTGCTTAAGAGTTGCCTCCTGAAAGCCTCCTTGTTGCTTAAATGTGGCCTCTCTCTAAGCCAAACTCAGTATATAAATGCATTACCTTCCCCCCAGTTTGGGACATGACTCCCAGGGATGAGCCTCCCTGGCAGAGAAGGATTACTACCAAGCACCAGCTGGTGATACAACTGGAAAAAGACCTTGAATTAAAGGGGGAAACAGTAAAGACAAATGAGTGTATATGGCTAAGAGACTTCAGAATTAGTTGGGAGGTCATCAGAGAGGTAACGCTTATGCATATCTCAGCAGGATCTCATAGACGGTCAAGGTAGATACTACCCCAAATAGTGGGGCTCCTGAGGGCTGTGGAGACCCCAGATCCTACAGTCATTGCAGATAGCTCTGGATTTTGGTGCCTTGCCATTGGGCCCTACTTTGGAGTTTGTGCTCCTGAGTTTGACAGAGTTGGACTCAGATGTGACTTCTTTACACATGTCTCTTCTGTCACTTTTGTTTGAACCTATAGTTGGTGCTGGAGTTTGTTGGTGTACATCCAAGAGACTTTATTCTCCTGGCTGACCATGTGCCAGCTGGGCCCTGAAATTCAATGGAGTTGCAATACCTACTCTCCAGTTCATTGGACTTACCCAGGACAAGAAAAAAGGAGATGATGATGGACAATGACCATCCCAAGGAACCAAGAGAGTCTACAACTGTAAGCAAGAGAGTCCCATCCATTCCACCTCAACCCCATATTGCAGAATATGTATTCCAGACAAGGACAGGTAATGAACCAGGGATTACTTTCTTCCACTGAAAAGGTGAAAGCTTTGCTCAATCCAGAGCAGATAGATGATATTTTACATATTTGCCTTTGTTTTTTTTATTGTTTTTTAAGTGTTTTTTATTGAAGTATATCATTCATACATGAACATATATAAACAATAAGTGAATAGGAAATTTACGAATTTACAAAATAAACATGGATAACATCCTACAGGTGTCCCATACATCACCCCTCCACCAACACCTTGCATTGTTGTAATATATTTATTACAAGCTATGCAAAAGCATCATCAAATATTATTAGTAATTATAGTCTATATCTTACATTTGGTGTATTTTTCTCCCAAGCTACTCTATTATTTTTAAAATATATTTTATTACAGAGGTTTTGAACTTACAAAACAATCATGCATATGTGTAGAATTCCAATTTAATACCCCTTCACCAACATACCACTCGTGATGGAATATTTGTTACAGATTATGAGATAATTTCATCAGATTATTAACACTATGGTTGATAGCATACATTTTGGCACACTTTTCCATATCCTCCCATTATCAACACAGTACATCTTTGTCATTGATGCAAGAAAATTACAGTATTCCTGTTAACAACAGTCCATAGGTCGCAACAATTGTATTTTCCCATGCTTCTCCACGTTCCCACTACCCTGCAATAGCGATGTACATACAGTCTAGCTTACAGAAGGACACTCTTGAGTCTGTATCATCAACCACAACTCTCATCCACCTCTAGGTTCACTGTGTTATTCAGCCTCTAGATTATTCTCTCTTTCTTTCAATTGATATTTACATCACTAGACTGCTCTTTTCAGCCACAATCCCATTTATAAACCAGCTGCTACTCACTATAATGTGTTCCCATCACCTTTATCCATTTCCATTCTTTTACAGTCAATTTAATGAAAACTACTACATACATTAAGCATCAGTAGTTCTTCTCCATCCTCCTCTTTATCTACTAATAACCTATATTCTAGGTTATAACCCATGCGTTTATTCTTCATATTTAATTCATCTTAATGAAACCATTCAAATATTCATCCTTTTTGTCTGGCCTACTTCATTTAGCAAAACGTCTTCAAGATTTATCCATGTTAGAATATGCGTCCAAATTTCATTTCTTCTTACTGCAGCATAGTATTGCAATGTATATATATATCACATTTTTTTTACCCATTGATTGATGGCACTTGTGTTCTTTCTATCTTTTGGCAATGGTGAATAATGCCACTCTGAAAATCGGTGTGCAGATGTCTGTTTGTGTCAGTTTTCAATTCTTCTGGATATATTCCCAGTAGAGGAATTGGTGGGTCATATGGCAGTCCTATATTTAACTTCCTGAAGAATTGCCAAACTGTCTTCCACAGAGGCTGCACCATTTTACAATTCCACCAACAGTGAAGGAGTGTTCCTATTTCTCCACATCCTCTCCAGCACTTATTATTTTCTGTTTTTTTCTTAATAATGACCATTCTATGCAATGTTAAATGATATCTCATTGTTGTTTTGATTTGCATTTCCCTAATAGCTAGTGATTTGGAACATTTTAAATGTACTTTTTGGCTAATTGTATTTCCTCTTTGGCAAATGTCTATTTTAAATCTTTTGCCCATTTTTTAAATGGATTTCTTGTTCTTTTATTGTTGAGTTGTATGATCTCTTTATATAAAATGGAAATCAAACCCTTATTAGATATGTGGTATTCCACTATTTTCTCCTATTGATTGTGCTGCTTTTTCATCTTCTTGATGAAGTCCTTTGAAGCACAAAAGTGTTTAAGTTTGAGGAGGTCTCATCCATGTTTTCTTTTGTTGCTCATGCTTTTGGTGTAAGGTTGAAGAATGCACCACCTACCACCAGTTCTTGAAGGTGTTTTCCTACATTTTCTTCTGGGAGCTTTATGGTTCTTGCCTTTATATTTAGGTCTTTGATCCATTTTGAGTTAATGTTTGTATGAGTTATGGGAGGGGACCTCTTTTTTTCTTTGGACTATGGATATCCAGTTATACCAGCACAATTTGTTGAATAGACTGTTCTGTCCCAGCTGGTCAATTTGACAGGCTTATCAAAAATCACTTCACCATTGATGTGAGGGTCTGTTTCTGAACCCTCTTTTCAGTTCCATTGGTCTATATGTTTATCTTTATCCCAATACCATGCTGTTTTTACCACTGTAATTAGGTAATATGATTTATAGTCTAGAAGTGAGAGTCCTCTAACTTGCTTTTTCTTTTTAACATCTTTCTGGTTATTTGGGAGGCCCTTACCATTCCAAATAAATTTGATAATTGTGTTTTCCAGTTGTTTTAGAAATGGTGGTGGAATATTTATTGGGATTACATTAAATCTGTATAGCAATTTGGGTAGAATTGGCATCTTAATGATATTTAGTCTTCCAATCCATGAGCATGGAATGTTCTTCCAATTATTTAGATCTTTTTAAAATTTCTTTAACAATGCATTATACTTTATTGAATACAAGTGCTTTACATGCTTGGTTAAGATTACTACTAAATATTTGATTCTTTTAGTTGCTATTGTAAGTGGAATTTTTTTCCTGAATGCCTCCTCAGATTGTGCATTATGATTGTATAGAAACAACACTGATTTTGCGGTATTGATCTTGTATCCTGACACTCTACTGAAATTGTTTATGACCTCTAGCAACTTTGTTGTAGATTTTTCAGGACTTTCTAGATATAGAATCAAATCATCTGCAAGTAGAAAAAGTTTTCCTTCTTTTTTTCTGATTTGGATGCATTTTATGTCTTTTTCTTGCCTGATTGCTCTAGCTAGAACCTCTAGCAATATATTTAACAACAGTGGTGACAATGGGCATCCTTGTCGTGTTCCTGATCTCAATGGGAAAATGTTCAGTCTTTCACAATTAAGTACAATATTAGCTCTGGATTTTTCATAAATGGCCTTTGTCATGTTGAGAAAGTTCGCTTTAATTGCTCTCTTTTGTAGTTTTTTATCAAGAGGGGATGCTGTATTCGGTCAAATGCCTTTTTTGCCTCAATCAATAAGATCATATGATTTTTCTTCTTTGATTTATTAATTTAATGTGTTATACTGATTTATTTTCTTATATTTAAACACTCTTGCATGCCTGGTATAAAAGGCATAAAAGGCACTTGATCATGACAAATAATTCTTTTAATATGTTGGTGGATTTGTTTAGCAAGTATTTTATTTAGAATTTTTGCATCTGTATTCATTAGTGAAATGGGTCTGTAAATTTATCTGGCTTTGGTATTGAGGGGATATTGGTTTCAGAGAATGAGTTTGGTAACATTCCTTCTTTTTCAACTTTTGGAAGACCTTGAGTAAGATTGGTATTAAATCTTCTTTGAATACTTGGTTGAACTTACCTGTGAAACCATCTGATCCTGGGCTTTTCATATTTGGGGAGTTCTTTGATGACTATTTCTTCTAGTATCAATGCAGGATTTTTGTACATGCCTAGGAATTTTTCTGTTTTGTTTATATTATCTAATTATATGGGATATGGTTGTTCATAGTATCCTCCTATGATCTCTTTTATTCATGTGGGGCTAAGAGCAATGTCCCCATTTTCATTTTTTATTTCATTTATTTGCATCTTCTCTCTTTTTTTTGTCAGTCTAGATAAGGGTTTGTTGATTTTGTAAATCTTCTAGAAGAAACAACTTTTAGTTTTATTAATTCTCTCTATTTTTTTGGTTCTCAATTTCATTTATTTTTCCTCTGATCTTTATTATTTCATTCCTTCTACCTGCTTTTGGAATATTTTGGTGTTCTTTTTCTTGTTCCACCAGCTGTGTAGTTAAGTCATTGAGTTTAGCTCTTTCTTCTTTTTTAATGTAAGCATTGAGGGCTATAATTTTCCCTCTCAGCACAGTCTTTGCTGCATCCCATAGGTTCTGATATGTTGTGTACTCATTTTCATTCATCTCAAGATATTTATTGATTTCTCTTGAAATTTCTTCTTTGACCCACTGATTATTTAAGAATGTGTTGTTTAATCTCCATATATTTGTGAAATTTCCTTTTTTTGCCTCTTCTAGATTTCCAACTTTATTCCTTTATGTTCAGAGTAAGTGCTTTGCAAAATTTCAATCTTGTTGAATTTATTCACATGTGATTTCTGACCCAAAATATGGTCTGTCCTGGACAAAGCTCCATCAGCACTTGTAAAGAATGTATATTCTGCTGTTTGGGGTGCAATGTTCTGTATATGTCTATTAGGTTTACTCCATTTATCATATTATTCAAGCTCTCTTTTTCTTTAATGATCCTCTGTACAGATGTTCTATTCAATGTTGAGAGTAATGTATTGATGTCTCCAACTTATTGTAGAGATATCTATTTCTCACTTCAGATTTGCCAGTGTTTGTCTCATGTATTTTGGGGAATCCTGGTTAGGTGCATATACATTTATATTGTTATTTCTTCCTGGAGAATCATTCCTATTATAATATGTAATGTCCTTCCTTGTTTCTAATAACAATTTTGCTTTTAAAGTCTATTTCATATAAGTATAGCTACTCCAACTTTTTTTTGGTTACTACAGTCATGGAATATCTTTTTCCAACCTTTCACTTTCAGTGTATTGGTATCATTGTGTCTAAAGTGAATCTCTTTTAGACAGCATATAGATGGCTCATATTTTCTTATCTATTCCACCAGTCTTTTTCTTTTGATTAAGGAATTTAATCCATTAACATTAAATGTTAATATAGTAAAGGCAGTTCTTATTTCACTCATTTTGACCATTGGGTTTTATCTGTCATATTTTATTTTCAGTACTCTTTTAGTTACTGTTATCGATACAATCTGCATTTCTAGACCCTCTTCCAAGCCTCTCTCTCGTCTTTTCTTTACAGGTTGCAATACTCCCTTTAGTATTTCCTGCAAAGCTGTTCTCTTTGTTATAAACTCTCTCAGTTTCTGTTTATCTGTGAATACTCTAAACTCATCCTTGCTTTTGATAGACAATCTTGCTGGATATAAGTTTCTTGGTTGGCAGTTTTTCTCTTCCAGTATCATACATCTTGCCTCCATGGTTTCTGATAAGAAATCAGCACTTTTCTTATTGTATATCCCTTATACATTATGTATCAATTTTCTCTTGCTGCTCTCAGAATTCCCTTTGTCTTTGGCATTTGACAATCTGATTAATATGTGTCTTGGAGTTGTTCTACTCAGATTTATTCAAATGGGAGCATGTTGTGCTTCTTGGAAACAGACATGTATGTCCGTCAATAGGTTTCAAAAATTGTCTAGCATTATTTCTTCAAATATTCTTTCTGCTCTTTTTTCCTTCTCTTCTTCTTCTTGGACACCCATGGCACATATGTTTGCACATCTCTTGTTGTTATTTAGTTTCTTGAGACACTTTTCATTTTTTTCTATTCTTTTCTTCATTTGTTCTTTTTATGTTTGCTTTCAGGTGCCATGTCTTCAAGCTCACCAAACCTTTCTTCTGCCTCCTCAAATCTGCTGTTATATGCTTCCCATGTATTTTTTTTATTTCATTTATCGCGGTTTTCATTCCCATACCATCTGCGATTATTTTATGTATGCTTTCAAATTCTTCTTTATGATCACCCAATGTCTTCTTAATATCCTTAATCTCTTTAGCCATTGTTTGAGCATATATGATTAGTTATCTCAACTCCTTTATGTCATCTGGAGGCTTATCTTTTTCCTTTAACTGGGCCATATCTTCCTCTTTCTTGGTATGGATTGTAATTTTGGGGGGAGTGTCATGCATCTGGCTTTCTAGGTGCATTTATTCTGGGTGCAGTTTCTTTCTTTATTTTAAGTCTTTCTTGCCTTTTTACCCTTGCTTGTTGTGTAGTAGGAGTCAAGGATGTAGGTAGCACTGTAAACTTGTGTAGGCTGAAGTTGTCCCTGTTGCCACATGAATTGATGAAGCTTCTCCCACCTTTCTCCTTTGCAAGGGTTAGGGACAGAGCTTCAGCTATGTGTAATAATCCAAGTTTACAGGAAAACACTGTCTGTAGTTGCCAAGAGAGACTTATGAAGCTTCTTACCTCTTCCTCCCCTACCTGGGGCAGAGGTGGAGCTGCATGTGTGCACAGCAATCTATGCCATGGTGGTCTAAAATGACTGCAGTTGCCCAGGTAGACTGATGTAGCCCTACCCCCTCCCTGCCAGGGGTGAAGATGGACCCTCTGGAGTGCTCAAAAATATAATCAGTGTGGGCCCACTACACAGGCAGTTTCCCTGAGAAGTTGAAGGAGTACTGTCCTTTCTGCCCTTTAGAGGACAGAATGGAACCACAGACACCTTAAAATTCAGTCTGTGTAGGCCAAAAGTGTCTGATATTTCCCGGAAAGGCTGAGGAAACACCAGCTTCCTCTTATCCTATTAGGTGGTGGGGGTGAATTCACAGCCACCCAACAGTTCAGTCCCTGTAAGCTAAAAGTATCCACTGTTGCCCAGAGAGGCTGTGGAGACAACAGACTACTCCTATCTTGTTAGGGGTTGGGGGTGCATCAACAGGCATCCAACAATCTAGTATGTTCAAGCTGAAAATGCCTGCCCTTGCTCAGAGAGGCTGAGGATACACATGCCCCTCCTATCCTACTGGGTGGTAAAGTTGGATCCTCAGGCACTCAGAAGTTCAGTCTGTGCAGGCCAAAAGTGCCTGCAATTGCCTGGAAAGGCTAAGGAGACATAGCTCCCCTCCTATCCTACTTGGGGGTGGGAATTTAGTTACAGATGACCAACTATTCAGTCTGTGTGGACCAAAAGCACATTCAGTTATGTAGAGAGGCTGGAGATACACACTTCCTCTCTTGTCTTATTGGGGGTGTGGGTGGAGGCACAGGTTCCCAACAGTTGGGTTTGTGCAGTCCAAAGTGTCTGTAGTTGCCCTGAGAGTCTGAGGAAACCCCAGCCCCCTTCTATCCTATGGGGCTGGAGGGGTGAAGATGGAATAGAAGGCACTCAACAAACCAATTCATAAAGGCTGAAAATGCCTGCAGTTGACCAGAGAGGCTGAGGAAACAGCTCCTCTCCTATCCTATTGTGGTGTGGAGATGGAGCCCCAGGTGTCCAACAATTCAGTCTGTGCTGGCCAAAAGTACTTGAAGTTTCCCAGAGAGGCTGGTGCAGTTCCCGCCCCCCCTCCCAGCTTCTATCTTGCTGAAAGTGGGCCTGGAGCCTAGGCCAGGGCAGCAATCAGATTTTGGTGGGAAGAAGCCAGTTCCTAACGTCACTGTGGTTTTCACTTTGCCCTGCTTCCCCTCATGCCATGGGTGGAATTAAAATGGTGGTTACTGGCCTCTGTCTGACTTGGACAGGTTCTAACTTTAGTTTTTAAGATTATGCTTTAGCCATCCAAGTTTACTTATCAGTAGCTGAAGTGAGTGGCCAACCATCTCTTAATCCCCCATTTATGGGAAATGGAGCTTCCAACTCCAGCCATGGAATTTCTCCTGAGGCAGCTTGCACTGCCAATGGAAGATCAGCAACAGCTTCCATGGTGTGGCCTGCAGTTTCCCAGAGAGGTTTGTGCAGGTGCCACCAGCTTCCTCTCTGCTGGAGGTGAGGCTGGGTTTCAGACTAGACCTGAAATCCTCTCTGGATAGAAAGAAGCCAATCCCTATCAGCACTGTGATTTTCATTCAGCCCCACTTCCCCTCATGGTTGAGGTAGAGTTAAAATGGTGGCTACTGGCCTCTTTCTGACTTGGACACTTTCAAATTTTATCTGTTTTTAGGATTATACTTTAGCCAGCTGAATTTACTAATCAGTAGCTGAAGTCAACTGTCCCTTCTTCCCCAGTTTTTGGGAAATGGAGTTCCAATTTCAGCCATGGAATAGCTCCTGAGGTGGCTTGTGCCACCCGTGGAACATGGGCACCAGCTTCTATGGTGTGGAGTGCTCTACTCATGAATCTTCTTTGCAGGTGAGCAGTCTCCTTCCTCTGTACTTTCAAGGGTATTGCAGGATGCTCTTTTGGTCTCCTTGGGCACACAAACAGGTGCTTTAGCTAGCTCTGTGTGATTACTAATGGCCCTGTAGCAAAAGCTGACTCTAGGACCTCCTTACCCTGCCACCATATTGCCCTTCCTCTTGCCTTTATTTTTTGTAAGTTGAATATTCTGTGTTGGGAGGAGCAAACTTATAGGATAATTACCTACCACTCATGTCCAGCATCCATTTCATTCAGCAGTGTTATAAATCTGAAAGAATATCCTACCAACTTCATTTTCACTTCCAGAGAGTAGTGCAAAGTTTTTGCCTTGGAAGAATGGCAGGTGGAAAGAACAAACAGTTCTGGTTTCTCAAAATAGTTTATTTTGGAGTATAAGAAAATGTAAGGCTAAGTGTGCTGTCAATCAGAATGTAGATGTCATGGTTAAAACTTAGGAGAAGATGGTAGTTATATGGTAGCCAAACTTAAAATGGTAGAACAGCTAGAATTTTAAGAAAGATGAAAGAGAAAATTGACTGTGGAGAAGAGAACTCCTGTGGTAACAGGAAACCTCATATACTATCCTCAAAGTTTATTCCAGCAAAGGGGCCTGATAATAATAGTATAAGATTGATTAATGATCTTTGTCTTAGCACACTGCCAAATATAATATAGGAAACCATGAGCAAGAGGTGGAGTTGAGCATGTGGGTAGGATACTAATAAAGGCAGATCATACTGCCTTTATTAGTTACCAGCAATCTCATGGTAATGGGGAATTAATGAGAATTGCACACACATGTGTTTACACACTAAGAAAAATGACATTGAGGCTGTATATCACAGAGAAATAAATTTCAATGAACCTAATAAATAATTAAGTCAAGTCACTAAATAACAAGCAAGTGAGCAATGAGCAGCATCAAAACAAAAGGGAAGAAGCTTGTTGGTGTGCAGTGACTACATTATATTATCTAATATGTCTACTTTACAACAAAAACTTATGCAATGAGCAAATAATAAGGAAATAAGATCCATAAACACACACAAGCACTCACACATAAAAAGCATGTAACAGTAACTGTCCTTTTGGGATCCCAGATGTTGCACTTACAAAAGCATTAAATCAGACATTATAAATAATATTAAAGAACTAATAGAAACCATGATTAAAAATGAAAGTTAGGCATGATAAAATATATGCTCAAATAATATATCTGATATCAATAAAATGACTTATTTTAAAATTTTTGAAAAGGAAAAAAAGAAAATAGCTAATAGAAATTTGCTGTTTAAAATTATGATAACTGAAATGAAAATTTTCTAATGGTACTCAATAGTTTAATTGAGCTGGCATAAGAAATAATTGGAGAACTTGAAGATAGATTGATAGAGATAAAGCAATCTGAAGAACAGAGATAAAAGAATGTACAAAAAGGAACAGAATAACAGAAAAATGTGGAGAATGATTTGATTTATGGGAGTGCCTGAAGGAGAGGAGAGAAAGTAGCAGAAAAGGTATTGAAAGAAAGAATGACTAACTCCAAATTTCATTAAAATCATTAACACATCCACAATGCTCAATGAACACCAAATAGGATAAACAGAAAGTGATCCACACTTAGATGGAAGAGAGTCAAATTAGCAAAAGTAAGTCCATGAGACAATCATGAATGCAGAAAGAGAAAAACATTCTATGATGTACAAGGATACCCAATGAGAATACTGCAGACTTTTCATCAGAAACAGTTGAAGCCAGGAGGCAGTGGAACTGCATTTTATAAGGAATAAAATATTTAAAAAACACCCATCAACCCAGGGTAGCATATACAGCAAAACTTTCCATGAAGAAACAACATAGAATTAACTTCAGACATATAAAAGTATTGAACAACATCAGACTTGTCATTTCAAAAACAAAAAACAACTTGAATAATTAAAAATCAAGGACTACTCCTGAATACATCATAGAAATGTGGTTGTGGGGAAAATGCCAACAAAATATGTGGTGGGACAGAAAAATACTGAGAATCATAGTTGATATTTGATTACCTGAAACAGAAGCCAAGGAGCCATAAACTGGTGGATATACTTACATGGTAATGTAAAAAATGGTTGGGGTTCAATGTTGGATAGCTGAAGACTGAAAGACAGGTGTAGGATAATGTCTTTGGAGTTTCTAATATTACTGTATTACCACTAGGTAATTTTGAGAATGAAATTTTGAGAATGATTGTGCTGTTAAATACCAAGAGCCATCTGCATAATCAAGAAATACTCTTCAGGGAAAAAAAATTAAGCACACAAAACATAACAAATAAAAAATATTATTAGAGTCTTACTTCATATATTGAGGGGGTCTTTAGCCAATTCCGCCACCTCTAGCCTTCCTGTCTCACTGAAAGTACGAGAAAATCTAAAATCTTTTGAAAACTGATATAATAATAAAATTATAGAATTCTCTCCTCTTCCACTCATAAATAACTAATCAACAGGGCTTCAGCATGGTAACAAAGATTACTGCTGAAACTTCTGCAAAACACATATTCTATAACAGAATTTCTTAGGAAGCCCAATTAAAACATGGGAAATAAAGGATGGAAATGGATAGACTTGATGCTAAAACATTATATTGAGTAGCAGCTGGTTTATAAAAGGGATTGTGGTTGAAAAGGGTAGCCTATGGATGTATGTGTCAATTGGAAGCCAGCTAGAGAATAATATAGGAACTGAATGACATAGAGAACCCACAAGTGGATGAGAATTGTAGTTGATAGTACAAATGCAAGAATATCCTTCTGTGAACTGGAATGGATGTATGTCACTATTGCAAGGCAGTGGAAATCTGGAAAAACATGGAAAAAATAAAATTAATGTAACCTATGGACCAGAGTTAACAGCAATACTGTAATATACTTGCATCAATGCAAAAGTTGTACTGTGTTAATAATAGAGGGGTATGGAAAAATATGACTAAATATATGCTATGGACCATAGTGGTAATAGTCTGATGATATTATCTCATCATCTGTAACAAATGTTCCACAATAGTGTGGTATGTAGGTAAAGGGGTATTGTATGAGGATTCTACACATGTGCTGATTGTTTTGTAAGTTTACAACTTCTGTAATAAAATATATATTTTTAAAAAACAATAAAATTATAGTAATTTTAAGCCTTTGGTGTAAATACCTATAGAAAATGTTAAACACAGTCAACTTTCTAGCCAGTTTAACATAAAACTCCACAGTAAAGGCCTATTTTAACTCAGTAGCTTTTACTCAGTAACTCATGATTGGCTTTTACCTCAGTTTTCGAGATCTGCTCTAACAGTATTACACAATGTTTTTACTTAAATAAGAATTTATTGCCTCCTAGTTTAGGGGCCACAAGTCCCAATCCAAGGGGGTAGCAAGGCATAGCTTTTTCTGATAGTCTGTAATATTCTGGTGTTGGCTTGCTACAATACTTGCAATTGCCTTGCTTACCTCTCTGTCTTTTGTCCCATGAAAATCTCTCTAACTTTAGGTCTGCCTTCTTGAATCCACTGAATTACACCTTCTCTTTATAGCGTTATACTAGCATGGATTAATTCCCAAAATATTTTATTGGACAACAATTTAATAGTATTTCCAAAGGTCCTATTTACATATGAGTGCACACCATTACTCAGCTTAACATATTATAAACACTATTTACAAATGGGTTCAAGAACATAAGAATATAGATGAAGATTAAGGACATGTCTTTTGTTTGAGTGCATGATTCAAAATACCACAGTCCATCTGGGCATGTTTTTCCCAAATGTAATATACATTTACTTCCTCCCAATAACAAAAGCCTAATTCACTTCAGTAGCATCTTTGATTCCAAAGTCTTATCAAACTTATGTATGGGTGTAGTCCAACTTTCGCAAAAATTCCTCTCCATCTGTAGACCTCTGAAACATAGAAAACAAGTTATTTTCTTCCTTCCAATGTACAATGGTGTGACAGGCAAGGATAGATATTCCCTTCTCAGATGGAAGAAAGTGGAATGATAACAGTTATAAGTGATCCCAAATAAGTTTGTAGCATAGCAGGGCAAACTCCACTAGATTCTAAGTTCTGAAATTAATCTGTGGAAAACAGTTTGTTCACTGGGCTGGAAGGGGTGACAGCCTCATCCTTTCCAAGTGCCAGGGCACTGAATCTGCTCTTCCTGAAAGCTGGTGAATAAAGTTTACCTTCTCCAAGAATCTAGGTGGCAGCCAATAACTCCCCAAAGCTGGGTCATAGAACCAACAGATTTTGAGTATCAGGGTAGAAGGCCCTCTCTTTCAGACCTAGGAAACTCCTTGTGCCCAGACCTCTGCTTCCACTGTTCTACACTTCAAGTCATTTTTCCTTATTTTTACTACAATTTTTTCCTTTAATTCCAGGCTACCAATACTTCTCATAAAAACTCTCAAGATCCTTGTTTATTTTGGGTGCTGTTCAAATGGGTCCAACTCATCATTTAAAAGAATCTTCAAAAGGTCCTTCCTGGATTAATATATTTCCAAACCTGACATCCTCTGAGATGGTAAATCAATTCATTAGTCATACATGTAATCTCAGAAAACAGCTGTTCAGCCAAACCCTTTTATGGTTCCCCATTCCCTGAGCACTCAGGACAGGAACCTGAAAAAGCCACAGGTATCCCAAGTCTCAGAGCTTGCTCTCTGGATAGGGTCAGAATTTTCCAAAACACCAATTAAAGGTTCCTTTGGGCTTAACAGTTCATTCCTCAGGTATCTCTATCCTCTGTCAGAAGAATAAATTAGGTTATATCTTTTCACCTAGATATACACTTTGGTTGTTTGTAAATTCTGCATTTCACCTGGCATCAGAAGAAAACTTTGGTAAATCCCCAGCCATTTTATAAACAGTAGCACCTGTCCTCCAGTTTCCAATAACACATTCATTATTTCCTTCTATTGCCGCTCCATAAGGACCTTGAATGTAAATATTTGTACCAAATTACTTTGGTCATTATATATGTATTCTCTAAGATGACAGAAAATTTCTTTACAGCTGTAACTTTTTCTGAACCTTCATAGGAAATACCTTAATATCCTTCTCTCCATGGACAGTCTCTTCAACCAAATCTAGACTTTTAATCAAGTAGCTCAAAATTCTTCCAGCATCTAACCATTACAAAATTACAAAGCCACTTCAATATATTACATATTTAATAGCAGCACATCAGTTCTTGTACCAAAATCTCTTAGATTTTCAGAGCTTCTTTGAAAAATAAGACACAATGTATTTCCTTAAACAATACAAATTTATTATCACACAGTTTTAGAAGCCAGAATTTAATATTTAGGTTGCTGTCTTGACAATACTTTCTCTTGGAGTCTGGAGCATTCTGCTGTTGGTTGCCACTGTCTTTGGGTTTCCATGTTTTGCCACTCTTCCTCTTTCACAGGGTTATCATTCTCCTTCTGTCTACTCTTCTGGTTCTGCTGAATTCCTGCTTCTAATCTCCAGTAATATGAATTAGGGCCCATCCTTATTCAGTTGGCTACACTGAATAAGACCTTTAAATATGATATTCACAAATGGGTCCACATAATGACCCATATAAACCAAGGTATTTTTAAAAAAACAGATTCATATTCATAGGAATGTAGATTAAAATTAAGAACCTGTCTTTTGTTGATGAACTTGACTGAAGCTACCAAAGTTTCAACAAAAAAATTACAAGTCATGCTAAAAGGCAAGAAAAACACTCTGAAAAGACAAATCAAGCATCAGAATAAAACTCAAATAAGATGCAGATATTGTAATTATCAGAAGGGGTTTTTAAAATAATTATGATTGCGTGTTGAGGTTCTATAGAAAATGTAGAAAGCATGAGAAGAAATGAGTAATTTAAGCAAACAGATGGAAATGCTAAGAAAGTATTACAGGAAATGCTAGATAAAAAGCACTATAATAGAAATGAAGAATGACTATTAAAACAGTAGATTGTATATGGCTGTAGAAAATCTTAAAACTTAAAGATAATTCAATAGAAATATCCCAAATTAAATAAAAAGTGACTTTAAAAGAAAGATCACAGTACCTTATAACTGTAAAAAGATTGCAAAATGTTGATGATATTTAATTTATGAAAACATAGCAATATACTTACAAGGGATATGCCAAAATGGACCAAAGCTTTGTTCCATATAAAAAGTATCCCAACTCTGATGGATGTTAAAATTATAATTTTTGAATAACATATTCTAAGGATATTCAATTTCTGACCCTTTCATCTTATTAGAAAGAGAATATAAACTACTGTATGTGTATTTATTTAGCCTATTCATTTATTTAAATAAAAGTTATTCCCAAAACATAATCTCCAACTCATGGAAAGATTACTAAATTTAAAACAGAATAAAGAATTTCATTGCATCTCTCTCACTGTTTGAAATTGAGCAATTCATAAATTGTCTCTAAGTTAAATATTTATCATTTTACAATAACAATAATTAGACACAATCCACAGCTTCTAAGAAAATAAAATGATTGCAGGTAGAGGCATAGCTCAAAGAATAAATGCTTTGAAAATGAGATGGGTTATTGCTCTTCATTTTTAGTTATGGAGAAGTTAGACCTGCAAAGTGATATTTCTAAGATGCACTAACTGTAAATATCAATTTCCATTAATAACCTATCGAGTATTTTGTGTCCTTGACTTGCCCAACTCCACAATTTTTCTTCCATTTTCCTTAGGTGACAAAGCACACCATCATATTTTATTCTTGAGTATGGGCTGTTGCACATGGGCAGAATTACAATATAGACTTCTACATTGATTTAATCAGTCTTGGCTGGTTCTCTATCATTTATATGTTTTTAATGCTCTCCAAGGTATTTCTAGTTGAAATTGAGAAACAGTTCTCAAATTATGATCATTGCTAATAAGGGCACTTGTCCAAGAAACGACTTACCTATACCACTCTTAGAAAACTGAATCTGTGGCAGACATGTCCTCATTAATAATGAAATTTTAATATTTTGAGGGTGGGAACAATATGCTTACGGGTTTTCACTTAATCTGATATGATGAATGAAATTTAAGTAGAAAGTATTGGATAAGATTTGCCAGAAAGTGTTTTGAAAGGGATAGACTCAAAATGATTGCCTATCTTTCATTGACCTTCTTTTTGAATATAATATTCATAGCAAACTGCAGATGAATGTGCAGAAACAGGCAGGAGTATAAAAGAACTTCTCTGAGAATGGTAGATAGGTATTGGAAATAACATGTTTTGCCTTTGTACTAACTTCATGTTATATTAAAATTTCAGTGACTTCAAGGGCTATATGTGCACTAACAAAAGAACCTTTCAATTTTTAAACTTTTATAATAAGTTTAAATATCTGAAAGAACAAATATTCCTATTTTGTAATTTTTAAATTTCCTTTGAGAAATTCTAAGTTTTTGCACATATTATAAATTTTTTATTCAATGTAAATTACATGCATAAACAAATTACTGACAAACTGATGGGAATTTAATGGAGATTATATTCAGTTAATATAAAAAATTTGAAGACAATTTAACTTTTTCCAATTGCAATTTATTCCTCATACAATTTACATTCTTCAAATGACTTATGGCTAATTGCTATTTTCTTAATGATATTAATATATTTTTTTCTGATGGGGGTCTTGCATTATTTATATTGTTTGTATTTTAAAATCAATTTTAGTGATTTTGAAGTATATAAACTAGATTTCACTTTTAAATTTCATTTTTGAAATCCTATTCCTCATATATAGAAGGAAAATTGATTTTCATTTAATTTAATCAATGGAATTTCATTTATTTTTGTTTTATTTCTTTTCTGATAGATGCATCTAAAACATAAGATTCTTGCTAATCACATCTAATCTGCATATTATTTAGCTCATTATACTTTCTAATATTCATTGCAAACTCTCTTTAACCCCATGAATTTTAAAAACTTGGATTGATTTCTTCATAACAACATACACACAGCTTGTAAAGCAACTCCATTCCTAGGCATATAACCATTAGAAATTCTTATGCCTTTTTACCTCAAGGACATTACTGGAATGTCTACACCAGAAATATTCACACTAGTCTAGAATGGAAATCCATCACCAATAACTTGCTTCCGTAAAGCTATTGCAGTCATATAATGTAATACCAGTCAGTAATGGAACTAGGTTAATTATGGTTAACTACAGCTACATGGGTATCTCACAAACATAACTAAAGTGAAGTTACCAGATAAAAAATGTACACACAATATTACTCCATGCATATAATATTGAAAACACACATGCTCAATCATACATTTAGAAGCCAATATAGTAATCATTTTGGGACAAAGAATGGGGAGTTAATGGGAGAGGACATGAACGGACCTTCTTATATGTGGTCAAATGCTATTTCTTACACATAGGTGTGTTCATTGTATGAAACTTCATCTTATGATTCATGAAGGGACCTTCTTATATGTGGTCAAATGCTATTTCTTACACATAGGTGTGTTCATTGTATGAAACTTCATCTTATGATTCATTAACTGATATGTTATTTCTTTCTATATGAAGCTATGTCAGCTTCAAACAATTGTTTATCTAAAATCATGTTAACCATTTAATTGTAGATATAAAATTTTAGTGATATACCTTGTTCTATACTACAGATGGACACAAGTAAAATACTGGGAAGATGACAAATGTTAACTATTTCAGTAAGAAGTCAAAATGTATGGAATACAGTTAAAAATCTAAAAAAAAAAATGTAAGCTGAAATTTGAAGTTAGTAATTCATCAAAAATGCAAACCTTTGGATTATGGTCTGATCTAAATATATACATGGTCATGTAATCTGTGGTAAAATATTAAATCATTATTTTATAATTTCTTTTTATGCCCTTATCTTTCTTACAATGTAAATTTATTTTTCTTTGTCCTGCTTGATTTTGAGTATTATTGAGATTTGTAAATTTACATCAATGAGAATTTAATAAGAAACAAATGGATCATACACATATGAAGGAAACAAAGATAAAATTATATATTATTTTAGAACCATTCAATCCTGTAAATACCTTCAAGTAATTCCATCAAGGTGGCAATATAAGATGTCCCTAAGAATAATCTCCCCTCAAGACTAACTAATAAATTGCAAAGATATATCCCACTTGCCTTAAACTCTTGAGGATGGAAAAGACTAGAGAAAGAATCTACAAAATCTAAATAAAAGGATAAAAACACAACAAAGAAGGGAGGAGATTTTTCAACTCAGAACTGCCAATTTGGACAACATTCCTACACTTGGTCCCATTCAGCTTAAGATTCAAACATGGGAGCACAGCCCCGGTATCTCCTGCCATGTACACAGACCAATGAACCATTCAAAGCAGTGAGTTAGAAAACCACTCATACTAGTATATGGTCCCAAGGCCACATGGACCCAGGGCAGAAACCTAGAAACTGTCTCCAGAAAGCACATGAATACAAAATATCTCCCAGGAAGGAAAATAGACCCACAGCTGAACTGTTGGCAGGAGGAGCACAACCCCTACCTGGTCTCTGATTGCTGGAGCACATTAAGGTTTTGGACATTGACTCCATCTTGTACCCTGGGGTGGGATACACTAATGGAGCAGTGGAGTCATAAAAGCCTCACAGCAAAAAAGGGAATAGTGAACTTCTAATTGCTGGGAGCACATTAAGGTTTTGGACATTGACTCCATCTGGTTCCCTCGTGTGGGATAAACTAATGGAGCAGTGGAGTCATAAAAGCCTCACAGGAAAAAAGGGAATAGTGAACTTCTGTAAGGCAGAATGGACCCCAAGACTGAAAAGTAAAATGAAAAAGTGTACTGCATGACATAAAGCAGTGGAACAAATCATAAGAGCTTGAGAGAAAATTCTGCATGAAAACAAGCAGAGCAGATGAGGACTCCCAGAAAGGAACTTTTCTCCTAGAGGTGAAACAATTTCCCATCAATGGGTAATTTTAAAAAGTTGCACTCCATGTACAAGACAAGAAATGGACTCAGAAGTCAGGAGAAAATCTGAACAGTTGAAAACAAGCTTCTCCAAATGTTCAGTGTAAGCTGGACCAACCATCAAAGAAGAACTTCAGGACACAGCAAAAGCACACTGAAACTCTAAGCAAGAGGGTCAAACTGACCTTCAGATTTAACACATCAAAATAATCGGATGCCTGGATATTGGCAAAAAATTACAAGCCATGCTAAGAACCAGAAGGAAATGGCTCAGTTAAGGGTAAAATTAAAATTTCAGATGAGAAACAGAATTTGGAACAACTAATCAAAGAAGTTCAAACAAATCTCTTAAATCAATGTAAAGAGATGAAAGGAAATATGATTAGAAATAAGTTAAATATGGCTATAGAGCAAAGGGATATTAAGAACATAATGTGTGAATAAAACGAAGAATTCAAAAGTTTATAAAAAGGACTTGTGTGAAAATGGCATCAACATAGTTAGGCAAAGGTCAACTCTCACAAAAAGCAATGGAGAAAGGGCAAAATCTACACGAGTGAGCTGCCTTGGGAATCTGCAGTACAGGAAAGTGTTGCTCATCTTCAAGGAGGGAACAGGACAGAGAGACAGAAACTAAAGGAAAAACATGAGTTGTTTACCCCTGTGCCTAAGAATGGCATATATATACCCCACACTCAAGGCAAATATCCTTGGTAAAACCCCTGGTTTACTGCAGCCAGCTGAAGGAGAGGGTGTGTTCTCTGTGAGGAAGAGGGTTCTGGTGGAGGCTAGAGAATGGATTCTTTTTGGTGAGTTTGGTTAGCTGATGTCCCTTTGAATCTCAGGGGAAACAAGAGTCAGCACTGAATCAGCCCCAGTGGGAGGAGTCTAGGGTATGCTCAGCTGGCTGTCACATCCAGCCATCCTGGGAGAGAGAGGAACTAGGTCAAGGAGGAGACAGAGATAGAACCCTAACCAACCTGGCTCCAGCAAACTGCTAGAAGCCCAATTACCTGAGGGAAAGGGGGTGAGAAGAGACAGATATGCTTTCAGAAGCCTACTTAACTTTTGGAGGGGTTGTAGCTCAGTGTAGGAATTCTTGCCCTGCATGTATGAGGCCTTGGATCAGTACCTAGTACCTCTAAGAGAAAGGATCCAGAGGGTGATCCACTGAGTTATCAGGCACCCAGCTGGCACTTTATGAAAGGGAACTTATAAACTGAGAAATTTTTTTTATGGTTTTAGGTTTTTTGATTGGTTATTTTTTATTTTTTGTCATATTTTTGCACTTTATTTTATTCACTAAAACTGGGTATCTCACATGTAGAGGGCAAACTGATGAGCACCAGCAGTTTGAGAAGCTCACTAAGGGCCTAAGAAGGAAGCCTATTTTTGCTGGGTTGTTTTTTTGTTGTTGTTTTGTATCTTGTTTGTTGTCATTCTCTTTCTTTGTTTCCTTTTTTTCTTTTCCTTATCTATTCTTAACTACTTTATTTATTTTATTTGCTTCATTTTTCCATCTTCTGTCTTCTATTGCTTTACTTTCATTCCACCTCTTCTTGTTTGGCCTTCATTTTTTCTTTTTCTCTCTCTTTTTTTCTTGTCTCCTCTTTTCATCTCATCTTTCTGGCCTTTTAGTTCATTCTTTTTTTCTACTTTGTTTCCTGTTTCATTTTTTCTATTCCACCTTTAATATTTTTATTCCTTTGTATTTTTATGATTTTTGTTCATATTACTTATTTACTTTCCTAACTCTTGTATGGATCCTCTTCTATCTATTATTATTATTATTAACACTAGTATTCTGTTTCTCTTCTTATCTCTTTCTTTTCTCTTGTGCTAATATTTTTTTTCAGGGAACAGAAACAATTGCAAGGATATAGAAAAAGAGGAACCAATTGTCAAAAGAAAACTTTACCACAGGAAAGAAAAAGCCTAAAAATAAAACCCTAGAATAGGAAGAGAATCTAACCACTAAGTAAGCACATCCAGATAAACACTTGCCAAGATACCAACAAAAAATTACAAGCCATACTCAGAAACAGGGACACATGACCAAGTCTAATGAACAAACTAAAAAAGCAGAAGGAGATGCAGAATGTAGGTCAACTAATCAAGGATGTTGAAACAAATACCATGAATCAACTTAAAGTGAAGGAAGAGATAAAGGATATTAGGAAGGCAATGGGGGAGCATACTGAAGAAATTGTAAACATACGTAAAAAGATAATGGATCTCTTGGTAATGAGTGACACAATGCAAAAAATAAAAAAAAAATATGCTGGAAACACATAAAGCAGATTTGAACAGATGGAGGAAAGAATCAGTGATGTCAAAGAAAGTATACCTGATATCAGACAGATAGTAGAACACAAAGATAAAAAGACAGGAAAAAGGCAGCAGGGACTCAGGGAATTGAATGCCAACATGTAAAACACAATATATCCATTATAATAATCCCAAAGGGAGAAAAGAAGGGAAAGAAGCCAGAAGGAATGTTTGAGGAAATAATAGCTGAAAATTTTCCAGTTCTCTGAGGGACACAGATGTACATGTCCAGGAAGTGCAGCACACTCCAAATTCTATAAATCCTAACAGGCCCACCCCAAGACATATACTTATGAAATTTTCAAACAATCAAGACAAAGAATACTGAAAGCAGCAAGAAAAAAGAGATTCATCAAATACAAGGGAACCTTGATAAGAGTAACTGTTGATTTCTAATCTGAAACATGGTGAAAAGAAGACAGTGATATGACATAGTTAAAGTACTAAAGAAAAAAAAAACTGTTAGCCAAGAATTCTTTATCCAGCAAACATGGCATTCACAACTGAGGGAGAATTCAAATATTTGGAGATAAACATAAATTAAGAGAGTTTGTGAACAAGAAACCTGCTCTTCATGAAATAGTAAAGGGAGTTCTGCAGGTTGAAAGGAAGAAACAGGAGAGAGTGGTTTGGAGGAGAGAGTGATAATGAAGAAAATATGGCTATTGTAAGTAATTACTTGACAGTAATAACATTGACTATTAATGGATTACCTTCTCCAATCAAGAGACACATATTGGAAGAATAGATAAGGAAATGTGACTTATGTATATAATGTCAGCAAGAAACTCACCTTAAACACAGGAACACAAGGAGATTGAAAGTGAATAGTTGGAAAACAATTTTACATGCAAACAATAACCAAAAAAGGGCAGGAATAGCTATACTAATACTGGCCAAATAGACTTTAAATTAAAAACTATTGTAAGAGACAAAGGAGGAAACTATATATTAATAAAAGGGGTATTCTATCAAGAAGAAAGAACAATCATAAACATTTATGCACCTAACCAGGGTGCCTCAAAATACATGAGGCAAACATTGGAAAAATTAATTGGAGAAATAGGTACCTCTACAATAAATGTGGGGGAGTTTAATACACCATTATTACCATTAGACAGAATATCTCAACAAAGGAACAATAAAGAAACAGAGACTTTGAATAATACAATATAGAATCTATATCTTTTATATATACAGACCATTACACCCAAATACAGATTCTTCTCTAGTGCATATGGACCATTCTCCAGGATAGATTATATGTGGGGCCACAGAAAAACTCTCAATATATTCAGAAAGATTGAAATTGTATAAATTAATTGATCTGACCACAATGAAAGAAGCTGGAAATCAGTAAGGGGCAGAAAACAAGTTTAGGCACTGTTTTAGTCAGCCAAAGTGGTACTGATGCAAAACACCAGAAATCTGTTGGCTTTTATAAAGGGTGTTTATTTGGGGTAGAAGCCCACAGTTACCAGGCCATAAAGCATAAATTACTTCTGTCACCAAAATCTGTTGCCATGAGTTGGAACAAGATGGCTGCCAATATTTGCCTAGAGTTCAGGCTTCCTGGGTTCCTCTCTTCCTGGGGCTTGTTTCTCTCTGGGCTCAGTTGCCCTGCTCTCTACACAAGGCCAGCTGTAGGCTATCAGGTGACTAACTATACCTTTCCTTGGGGTTCGAATCTCTCAGGGTTCAGCTGCTCTGCTCCTCTGTGTGTTTACTTCCTGGGCTCCATTAAAACAAACTCCCTTCTCTGTGGTATGGTTTCTCTGTGTGTTCCCACCCACCAAGGGAGTGGAGACACAACATCCTATTGATGTGGTCCAATCAAAGCCTTAATCATTATTTAATCAAGTAAAAGTGAAACCTCTGAATCCAATATAATCTAATATGCCCTGAGGGAAAGACCAGTTTACAAACATAATCCAATATCTATTTTTGGACTCCATAAACAATATCAAACTGCCACACTCCAGCCTCTGAATTCCAAAAGGATATTACAGTATTCAAAAAAACTTATTTCAGTAACAATACTAAGTAAAAATCATATTATAATAAGTTTAAGGAAATATAGTTTGTCTTGGGGCAAAGTCCCATCTGATGTAGACCTCTGAAACTTATAAAACAATTTATCTGCTTCATAAACAAATGCACAAAGGATAAAGATTTTCATTACAATAATGAGAAATTTGTAGGGAAACATGAGTCATGGGTCCTTTACAGTTCAGTAAACCTGAAGGACATATTTCATTGGACATCAAAAATCTAAGTCATTCTTAGGATGAAGGTTTCTTCTCCTTGGGCCACATGGGTATCCACCCTTTCCACAGGTTTGCACAATGGCCACTTTCTTGGTTCCACCCTCATCAAGAATCTGTGTGGCAACCAAGCTCCAGACATCACCATCCAAGAGCATTGGGGTGATTGCCACACTTTATCCAATCTTTGGGTCAGAGTATTAACCCCCTTAGTACAGTGAGGTGAAGACAACATCCTCCTTAACCTTTGGCATACAGGCTCAACCCTCTCAGAGCAACCAGTTGGTGACCTGGTCTTCCCTAATCCATGGGGGACAAGAGCACCCCTCTCAGACCTATGAGGTGCTGGCCTTAACTGCCCTAATCCTTGAGGAATGTGCTCCACCCACTCTGTATCCTGGGGTTGCAGAATTCTTCCTGAACATTGGATGAGAACATCCACCCTCTTCAACTGCCAAGGCAAACTCACCCTCTCTGTATACATGGGCAGTGTTCCTCTCGGCCCAAAGTGATATCTTAATTCCAGAACTCAGCTTCCATGGTTTTCCTCTTGAAGCTGTTTCCCCTTCCTTCTCTCCTGTTGATGTCCTTTTTTGTCCAAGCTGACAAGTTTTATTACCTTCATCTCTCTCAAAAAGTTTGTTGGTTTAGCATGCAGGAAGCAGTGGTCCAAGCTATCAGACAGTAAGACTTTCCACACATATTTTCTAGATAACTGAATTTTCAATCCTGATTTACAAGTTCCAAGTTTAGGTAAGTCCTCAATTGGAGCACTATCATCTGGGAGCTTGATTTCCAGAGGGATGGAATTTACAGAATCAGTTTCTGATTTATTTGTGCCCAACAATTCAGTCATCAGCTTATCTCTCTTGTCTAGAATTTTCTATAAGCTGCAAGGGGAAACCAAGCTACATTCTCCAAGTTTACTTTGGAATGTTCTTCAGCTAAATGCCCAGGCATGCCATTTTGAAATTCAACCTTTCATAAAACATCAGGAGTCAAATTTGTTAAGTTCTCTGTGACTTTATACATGGATCATCTATCCTCCAGTTTCCAATAATAGTTTCATCATTTACTTCTAAGGCATCATAAAAAGTCTCTTCAGCATCCACATTACTAACAAGAGTCTCTTCAAAGTAGTCTAGCACTTTTCCATCAAGTATCTCACAATTCCTCCAAAAAATACCCCTTACCCATTTATACAATTCTCCCAGCATTTTGGTAATTGCAAAAGCATGACCCCTACTCTGCTGTACTAAATTCTGTATTAGTCAGCCGAAGGGGTGCTGATGCAAGATACCAGAAATCAGTTGGCTTTTATAAAGGGTATTTATTTGGGGTAGAAGCCCACAGTAACCAGGCCATAAAGCATAAGTTACTTCCCTCACTAAACTCTGTTGCTACATGTTGGAGCAAGATGCCTGCTGATGTCTGCCAAGAGTTCAGGCTTACTGGGTTTCTCTCTTCCAGTGGCTTGTTTCTGTCTGGCTCAGATGCCCTGCTCTCTCCACAAGGCCAGCTGTGGACTATCATGCAGCTGGTTCAGTCTCTCTCCCTGGGCCTTGATTCTCTCTGAGCTCAGCTGCTCTGCTTCTCTGTGTGCTTACTTCCCAGGCTCCATTAAAACTCAAAACTCCCTTCTCTATGGTGTGGTTTCTCTGTGAGTCCCCACCCATCAAAGAGGTGGGGATGAAACAGCCTACTAACATGGCCCAATCAAAGCTATAATCATTGCTTTATCAAGGAAAAGTGAAACCTCTGAATCCAATATAATCTAATATGCTAGGGGGGACAAAGCAGTTTATGAACATAATGCAATATCTATTTTTGGAATTCATAAACAGTGTCAATCTGCTACAGGCACACAGATATGGAAGTCAAACAACACGTTCTTAGACTAACAGTGCATCAAGGAGGAAGCCACAAAAGCAAGCAGTAACTACCTTGAAATGAATGAAAATGACAACATAACATATCAAAACCAATGGGATGTGGCAAAAGCTGTAATGAGAAGGAAATTCAGAGCTTTAAATGCAAATATTAAAAACAAAGAAAGCAAAATTCAAAGAACTAACTGCAAGCATGGAGGAATTAGAAAAAGAAAAACAACTATTCCCAAAGGAAGTAGAAAAAGGGAATAACAAAGATTAGAGGAGAGCTAAATGAAATTGAAAATAAGAAAGCACTGAAAAAAAAAAAAAGCCAAAGCTGGTTCAGTGAGAAGATTAATAAAATTGAAAAACTCTTTGAAAGACTAATAAAGAAAAAAAGAGAGAAGAGGCAAATACATAAAATAAGAAGTGAGGAAGGGGATATCACCACTGACCAAACAGAAATAAAGAGTAGCATAAGAGGATACTTTGAAAAATTGTATGCCAAAAAGATGGATAATTTAGAGGAAATGGACAAATTCCAAGAACACACAAACAGCCTACACTGATGAAAGGAGAAATTGATAAACTCAACAGATCAATCACAAATAACAAGATAGAATTTGTCATAAAAAAACCTCCCAACTAAGAAGAGCCCAGGAACAGACAGCTTCACAGGTGAATTCTCCCAAACATTCTGGAAAGCACCAACACCAAGCCTGCTTAAATTTTTCAAAAAAACACAAGTAGATAAAACATTGTTTAATTCATTCTATGATGCCAACATCACCAAAATACCAAAGCCAAACAAAGTTGCCACAAGAAAGGAAAGGAAAACTATAGACCAAACTCTCTAATGAACCTACATGCTAAAATCCACAACAACACACTTGTTAATCATATTCAACAATATATCAAATGCATTGTAGACCATGACCAATGGTTTTCATCCCTGGTATTCAAGGATGATTCAACATAAGAAAATCAATCAATGTAATACACCACATAAACAGAGCGAATTAAAACTCACATGATCATCCCTATAGATACAGAAGAATCATTTGACAAAATACATCATCCTTTCCTGAAGAAAACACTGCAAAAGACAGAAAAAGAAGAAAAATTCCACAACATGATAAAGGGTATATATGAAAAACCCAAAGCTAACATCATATTCAATGATGAAATCATAAAAGCTTTTCCTCTAAGATCAGGAAAAAGACAAGGATGCCCTCTTTAATCCCTCTTATTTAACATTGTGTTAGATGTACCTGATTGAGCACAGAGGCAAGGAAAAGATATAAAAGACATTCAAATTGGAAAGGAAGAAGTAAAAATTTCACTATTTGCAAATGACATGATCCTATACATAGAAAGCCCTAAGAAATCTACAACAAAGCTTCTACAACTTATAAATGAGTTCATAAAAGTGACAGGTTATATGATGGATGTGCAAAAATCAGTAATATTTCTGTACACCAATAATGAGCAATCTAAGGAGGATATCAAGAAAAAAAAATCCCATTTACAATAGCAACAGAAAGAATCAAATTCCTAGGATAAAGTTAACTAAAAATATAAATGAATTATACGCAGAAAACTATACAATGCTGTTAAAGGAAATCAAAGAAGACTTAAATAAATGAAACAGTATTCCCAGTTCATGGATATGAAGACTAAACATGATTAGATGTCTATCCTACCTGAACTGATTTACAGATTTAATGCAATCCCAATAAAATTTCTAACAGCTTTTTTTTTTTTTTACTGAATTGGGAAAGCTAACTATGAAATTTATTTGGAAGAGCAAGGGGCCCTGAATAGCCAAAGATATATTGAAAAAGAAAAATGAAATTGGAGGAATCACACTGCCTGATTTTAAAACATACTAGAAAGCTAGAGTGGTCAGAACTGAATGGTTTTGGCACAAAGATAGACATACTGGCCAATGGAACCGAATTGAGAGTTCTAATATACATTCCCACATATTTGGTCACCTGTCATTTGACAAGGCCATCAAGCCCACTCAACTTGGAGAGAATGGCCTCTTCAACAAATGGTGCTTGGTGAACTGGATATCCATATCCAAATGAAAGAGAAAGGAACATCACCTCACACCTTATACAAAAATTATCTCAAGATGGATCAAAGATATAAATATAAGATCAAGACCATAAAGCTCCTAGAAGATAATGTAGGGAAGTATCGACAGGATCTTGCATCAGGAACTAGTTTCATAAATTTTACACCCAAAGCATGAGCAACAAAAGAAAAAATAGATAAATTAAACCTCTTCAAAATTAAAAACTTTTGCACCTCAAAGGAGTTTGTCAAGAAAGTGAAAAGGCAGTCTATTCAATGGGAGAAAATATATTTTCATATATCTGATAGAAGCCTAATATCCAGCATATATAAAAAATCCTACACTTTGAAAAAAAAAGACAAACCCATTTTAAAAATTAGCAAATGATTTGAACAGTCACTTCTCCAAAGAAGAAATACAAATGGCTAATTAGCACATGAAGATACTCAACATCACTAGATATTATGGAAATGCAAATCAAAACTACAATGAGATATCATCTTACATTCATTAGACTGGTGGCTATAAAAAAAACCAAGGACTTCAAGTGTTGCAGAGGTTGTGGAGAAATGGGAACCCTTATCCACTGCTGGTGGAAATGTAGAATGGTGCAGTCATTGTGGAGGACAGTTTGATGTTTCTTCAGGAAGCTAACTTTAGAACTGCTATATGATCCAGGAATCCCAATGTTGGGTATATGCCCAGAAAAATTGAAAACAGGGACATGAACAGATATATACACAACAATGTTCACAGCAGCATTATTCACTATTGCCAAAAGTTATAAACAACCCAAATGTCCATCAACAGATGAATAGATAAACAAATTGTGGTACATACATAAATGGAATATTACTCAGCTGTAAGAAGAATGCATTATTAACACATGGGATAACATGAATGAATCTTGAAGACTTTATGTTGAGTGAAGCAAACCAGGCACTGAAGGACAAATATTACATGACCTAACTGAAATAAATTAAGCAAATTCAGAAGGCTTAAAGAGCTAGAGTCTGGAAGATAGGTTTAGAGGAGTAAGAAAGGGAGAAGAAGGTTGTGAGTCAATGCCAATGTGTGCAAAATCTGTGATAAGGTGGAAGGGTGTAGTTGTGCAGTGGATGGGCATAACAGTGATTCAGTGATGTTACTGGGCTGGGTGAGGCTAGTCTCTGAGGTGGTAGGGTCAGGAGGTTGGGTTAGACTGTCCATGGAACTGGGGCAAGGGTTGGGGTAGAGAGTAGGTGAACTCTGATTACTTGAGGGTATGTGGTTGAAACTAGAACGTTGGGAATGTTTTTTGGCAAATATGGCAGGGGAGCATTTCTTGTTTAAGGTGTTGGATGTGGGGGCACATGGGACATGTCATACCTGAGGCATGAGTCTAGGGAATGTGTAGCATTCTTCTTGTCATAGTGAATTGTATCAGGGGGTGTAGACTCACATAATCATTGGGAAGGTGTTGGACTCCCATCTTGGGGAGCCTTGCTGTGATCTCAAATTAGAGAGGCAGAAGTTTCTCAAGAGCATAGGAAGTGCCTAATAAGGGAGGACAGGCCAGTATGTTAAGCCTTCAATGTTGTTGCAAGTAACTATGAATCTGGTCCTTCAATGAGGTAATCTTGGTGGTTACTGTGGGTCCTGAGGGGAGAGGGAGGGAGGAATAGAATAGATGGAACATGGTACATTTTTGAAGTGATGTAATTGTTCAGCATGATTGTGCAAGGATGGATACAGACCATGTCAAACTTCATCAAAATCTATAAAATTTACAGTCCAAAAAGTAAACTACAATGTAAATCACTGACCATGGTAGTAGCAATGTTTCAATATTTGTACCTCAACTATAACGAATGTACCATCCACATGTAAAATGTTATTTAATGGGGAAGAGGAAAAAGGGAGAGGACATTGGGTATATGGGAATCACCTGTATTCTGTACATGACTTCTCTGTAACCTAAAGCTTCTTTGATGACAAAATAAATAAATAAAAAATAAGACACTGGGTGAAAAAAATGGAAGTAAATGTCATTGTATATACAAGACAACAGATCTTAAAATGATGAAAGACACAATGGGACTTTTTTTATTTTATATTTTATATTTTTTATTATTTCAAACTTAAAAAAAAACTTTGCATTTTATTTGTTATTTTTAAACCATCATTGTTATATCATTTTCCTATTAATTGTATTTGTTTATTTGGATGGCTTCAATTTTGAGGAAGTTTCAGATCACAGAAGGGTTACAACTGTGGCAAGGAAGGATCATTAGTTTGGGGTGTCAGAGATGGGGATGCCTGGGATGAGATTCACTTGGGTCATAACTATAAGGCATAAGCATGTGTTCAAGTGTTCATGGGGCATTGTCACAGTGGGTGGAGATCTACACAATAACTAAAGTAATATCAAATTCCCATCTTGGAGAGCACTACCACATTTTCTAATGGGACAGCAAGAATCCCCTAAGTACAGGGGCATTGACTAGTGAAGGAGGAAAGACCATTGATGGGTCCTTGATTGTGATGACTGTATTTATGAACCCTTACTTTTGAAATTGAAACTTAGCAGAGTATTATAGGGTGCCTGTGGCAGTTGGGCAGTTTTATGTAATTATGAATTCCAAAAATATAATTGGATCATGCTTGTAAACTGATCTGTTAATCTGGGCACGATTAAGTTATGATTAGGGAGTTGACTGGGCCACGTCAGTAGGGAGTTGAGCCCCACCCCTTGGTAGGTGGGGAATCACATATAAAAGGCAAGGCAAAGAACAGAGTTAAAGCAGTCTTTTGAGAAGCAGTTTTGATGTTGGAAAGAAGGCCCAGGAGAAGAGAAGCAAGCTGTTCACCTGATCGTCTACAGCAGACCTTGTGGAGGAAACAGGAGCTAAGCCTGGAGAGAAATGCATACCCGGGAAGAGAGGAACCCCAGAAGTCTGAACCCTGGCAAATGCCGGGAACTGTCTTGCTCTAACATGTGGAAATGGACTGTGGTGAGAGAAGAAACATAATGCTTTATGGCCTGGTATCTGTGAACTTCTACCCCAAATAAATACCCTTTTTAAAGACCAACCCATTTTTGGTATTTCACATTAGCACCCCTTTGGCTGACTAATAGAGTGCCTAAATGTTACCTCCTGAGAGCATCCTTGTTGTTCAAATGTGGCCTCTCTACAAGCCAAAACTCAGCATATAAATCATTACCTTCCCACAGCATGGGACATGACTCCCAAGGATGAGCCTACCTGTATCTGAGGGATTATTACCAAGCACCAGATAGGAATGCAACTGCCAAAATACCTTAACCAACAGGGGCAAAGGGTAAAGACAAGTGAGTTTATATGTCTATGAGTCTTCAAAGTGAGTCCGGAGGTTATTTCAGAGGTTATGCTTATGCATATCTCAGTGGGAACTCATTGACTACCAAAGTAAATATTACTGCAAATGATGGGGATCCTGAGTGCTCTGAAGAAATCCAGAAAGCAGAGGAGGCAATTCAGTAGTTTGGTGCCCTGCCAGTGGGCCCTAATTTGGAATTTTTGTGCCCCAGTGTGATAGAGTTGGACTCAGTTGTGTTTTCCCTACACATGGCTCTGCTGACCCTCTATTTGAACCTATAGTTAGTACCAGATTTGATAGTTTTATATCCAAGAGACTTAAATCTTTGGCCTGTCCATGTGCCAGTTGGGCCCTGAATCTCAATAGACTTGCAATAATTACTCTCCAATTCATTGGACTCACCCAGGACAACTAACAAGGAGATAATGACTGACAATAGCCTTCTCAAGGAACAAAGAGAGACCACAACTGCAAGCAACCTGTCCCATGGGATCTAAGGCCCTCTCAATTAGGGGTGGAGTGGGCATCACTGTCCCAGAATCTTCTGGATTCAGAAATGGATGATGGGCTAGAGTAGATTTACAGTTGTTCTACTGTAGACTTATTGTGATCCTAGCAATGGAAGAACTTTTATCATGAATGTGGAGGCAGTGGCCAATGGAGTTTCTGAGACGAGGGAGAAGGAAAAATATGGGTAACTTGGGGGCATTTTCAGGACTTGGGAATTATCATGAATGACAGTGCAATGACAGATATAGACCATTGTATATCTTGTATAAACTTGTAAAAATGTGTGGGAGAGAGAGCAAACTGCAATGTAAACTATAATTATCACTTAGTGGCAATGCTCCAGGATGTGTTCATCAATTGTGACAAATGTACCACACTAATGAAGGATGTTGTTGCTGTGGAAATACATGGGAAGGATATGGAGCGGGGCATATGGGAATACCCTATATTATTTTGTGTGTAATGTAAGTTTCTTTAAAAAAGAAAAAAGAAAAATTACTTTAAAAACAAAGATAAAGAAGTAAAACAACATACTCTTAGATAATATGTTAGTCATGAAATAAATTGCAAAAAAAATCAGTAAGCACCTTGAAGCAAATGAAATTGATAACATAACATATCAAAGTATATGGGATGCAGCAAAAGCAGTGTTGAGAGGGAAATTTATAGCCATAAATATTTGTATTAAAAAACAAGAAGGAACCAAATTCAAAGACCTAACTGCACACCTGGAGGAAATAAAAAAAGAAAAATAAATGAATACCAAACAAGTAGAAAGAAGTAAATAACCAAGATTAGAGCAGAGCTAAGTGATATTGAAAGTAATAAAGCACTAGAAAAAATGCCAACATGAAAAGCTGGTTCTTTGAGAAGATTAATAAAATTGACAAACCCTTAGTTAGACTAACCAAGAAAAAAAGAAAGAGGAGGTTTATTAGTCAGCCAAATGGGTGCTGATGCAATGTACCAGGAATTTGTTGAGTTTTAAAAAGGGTATTCATTTGGGGCAGAAGCTTACAGTCACAAGGCCACAAAGTGTGAGCTACTTCCCTCACCAAAGTCTGTTGCCACATGCTGAAGCAAGATGGCTGCTGACAACTGCAAGGTTTCAGCTTCCCTCTTCATCTTATAGTTTCTGTGGTCCAAGCTTCTTCAAATATCAGCTGTATGCTGAGATAAGTCTCATTTCTATGCCGGGGCTCATTTCTCTCTGGGCTCAGCTGCTCTGTTCTCTCCACAAGGTCAGCTTCAGACCATTAGGCTCTCTCTCTTCCCATAAAATAAGAAATGAGAAAGGGATAGCACCACTGATCCCACAGAAATAAGAGTATCATAAAAATTTATTTGAAAAATTGTATGCCTACAAGATGATTAACTTAGATGAAATGGACAAATTTCTATAAACACACAAACAGAATACATTGACAAAAGAAGAAACTGATGAACTCAACAGATCAATCACAACTAGTGTGATTGAATTAGTCATCAAAATACTCCCAACTAAGAAAAGCCCAGGAGCAGATGGCTTCACAGATGAATTATGGCAATCATTCTGGAAAGAACTAACACCAATCCTGCTTAAACTCTTCCAAAAAATAGAAATGGAAGGAACATTGCAAAACTCATTCTATGATGCCAACATCACCAAAATACCAAAGCCACATATAGATGCCACAATAAAGGAAAACTAGAGACCAATAGACCTAACTCTCTAATAAACTTGGATGATAAAATCCTCAGCAAAATACTCACTAATCATATTCAACAACACATCAAATGAATTATACACTATGACCATGTAGGTTTCATTCCTGGTATGCAAGGATGGTTCAACATAAGAAAATCAATCAACATAATACACCACATTAACAGATTGTAAGATAAAAAGTCACATGATCATCTCTATTGATGCAGAAATATCATTCAACAAAATACAATAACTTTTCTTGATTAAAAAAAGCTACAATTGTCAAAACTGCATGGTATTTGCTCAAGGATAGGCATAATGACAAGTGGAAAAGAAATGAGAGTTCTGATATAGATCCTTGAATATATAGTCAACTGATATTCGATAAGGCTACCAAGGCCACCCAACTGAGAGAGAATGGAGAATATCCTTTTCAAAAAATGGTGCTCTGAGAAGTAGACATCCTTACATAAAAGAGTAAGAGTGGATCACCATTTCACTCCCTATACAAAAATTAACTCAAGATGGATCAAAATCTAAATTTAATAGCCAAGACCATAAAGCTCCTCAAAGATAATGTAGGGAAACATCTATGAGAACTTGTAGTAGGGAATGTTTTCAAAAACTTTACACCCAAAGCTCAAGCAACAAAATAAATAAATAAATTGGACCTCCTCAAAATTAAAAATGTATTCTTGTGCTTCAAAGAAGTTTGTCAAGAAAGTAAAAAGGCAGCCTACACAATCAGAGAAACTATTTGGTAACCATCTATCAGATAAGGGCCTAATATCTGGCATATATAACTAAATCTTAAATCTTGAAAATAAAAGGACAACCAATTTTTAAAAAAATGGGTAAGATATTTGAATAGACACTTCTCCAAAGAAGAAATACAAATGGCTAATCAGCACATGAAAAGATGCTCAACATCACTAGCTATTACAGAATTGCAAATCAATACTACAATGAAATATCCTCTTACACCCATTAGACTGGGGGCTAGTAAAAAAAAACTGAGGACTACAAGTGTTGGAGAGGATGTGGATGAATGGGAACACTTATCCACTGCTTGTGGGAATGTAGAATGGTGCAGCCATTGTGGAGGATAGTATGATGCTTTCTCAGGAAACTAGCTATAGAACTGCCATATGATCTAGTAATCCTGCTGCTTGGTATATACCCAGAAGAATTGAAATCAGGGCACAAACAGATACATGCACACCAATGTTCATAAAGTGGCATTATTCACTATTGCCAAAAGTTGGAAGCAACCCAAATGTCCACCAACAGATGAATGGATAAGAAAATTGTGGTACATACACACAATGGAATATTACTCATTTGTAAGAAAGAATGAGTGTTAACACACAGGATAACATGGATGAATCATGAAGACCTTATGTTAAGTAAAGTAAGCCAGGCACTGAAGGACAAATATTACATGACCTCACTGATATTGCTTAAGCAAATTGAGGAGACTCACAGAGCTAGGGTCTGGAAGACAGGTTTACAGGAGACAGAAAGGGAGTAGAGGATGGTGAGCTGATGTCCATATGGACAATATCTATGATAAGGTGGAAATTTGTGGTTGAGCAGTGGATGGGCATGAGAGTCATTCAATGATGTGATTGGGGTTAGTGGTGCTGGTCTGTGAGGGGGCGTATGGTGTGGGTTGGTGTGGACTATCCATGGAACTGGAGGGAGTGATGGAAGGAGCAGGTAAATGGGAAGGTCTGTGGTTAAAACTAGAAGGTTGAGAATGTTCTTTTGGCAAATACGGCAAACTAGAATGTTGAGAATGTTCTTTTGGCAAATACGGCAGGGAAGGGTTACTGATGTCGGGTGCCAGGTATGGGGGTATATAGAAGATAATGTGCACCTGAGGCATATTTCTATGGAATATGTAAATGTCCATCTTGTCATATTGTGATATCTCAGTGGGTGGATTCCCACACAATAAGCAACAACAACAAAAATTAAACTTCCATCCAGGGGAGCTCTGCTATGTTCTCAAGTAGAGGGTAAAGAATCTCTTGATACCATAGGCAGTTGCCAATGGGAAAAAAAACAATATGTCAAGACTTCAATATTATTGCAAGTAACTATGAATCTTATTCTTCAAAAACTGAAACAGAGCAGTCAACATAGGTTCCGAGGACAGGGTGAGGGAAGAATAGACTAGATGGAACTTAGGGCATTTTAGGACATTGGAATTTTTCTGAATGATTTTGCATTAGCAGATACAGGCTATTTTAAATTTCTTCAAAACCTTTAAAAGTGTATGTTCCAAAATGTAAACCATAATGTAAACCATTGACCATGGTTTGTAGAAATGCTTCAATATTTGTACATCAATTGTAACAAATGTACCATCCACATGTAAAATGTTAATAGGGGAGAATGGAAAAGGGAGATGGCATAGGGTATATGGAAAGCACCTATATTTTCTATGTGACTTTTCTGTAACCTAAAGCTTATTTGAAGATAAAATGGAAAAAATAAGACAGTGTATTAGTCAGCCAAAGGGACTAATGTGAAATACCAAAAATGGGTTGGTCTTTATAAAGGGTATTTATTTGGGGTAGAAGTCCACAGTTACCAGGCCATAAAGCATAAGTTTCTTCCCTCACCAAAGTCCATTGTCACGTGTTGGAGCAAGACAGCTGCCAGCGTTTGCCAGGGTTCAGGCTTCTGGGGTTCCTCTCTTCCAGGGGCTGCGTTTCTCTCCCGGCTTAGCTCCTGTTTCCTCCACAAGGTCAGCTGTAGACGATCAGGCGAACGGCTTGCTTCTCTTCTCCTGGGGCCTTCTTTCCAACATCAAAACTGCTTCTCAAAAGACTGCTTTAACTCTGTTCTTTGCCTTGCCTTTTATATTCGATTCTCCACCCACCAAGGGGTGGGGATCAACACCCTAATCATAACCTAATCATGCCCAGATTAACAGATCAGATTACAAGCATGATCCAATTATATTTTTGGAATTCATAATTACATCAAATTCCCCAACGGTTACAGACAGTAATGGAATATATGGAAAAATTGTCACTGTACATACAAGACATAAGATCTCAAATTGATGAAAGGCACAATGTCTAAAATTTTTAAAAATTATTTCAATTTTTAAAATATTTTTGTATTTTATTATTTTTATAAATATTTCATGTTCTTATTAATTTTATTTGGTTATTTTGTGGACTTCGTTTTTCGAGAGGTTTTGGATCACAGAAGGGTCACGACTGTGGAGGGGTGCATCACAGGTGACAGGTGTCAGTGATAGGAGGATGTGTGGCAAAGGATGAACCTGTGACATCCCTCTAAGGCATATGAGTATGTTCAAGTGTTCACGGGGCATTGTCTTGGTGGGTGGAGATGTACAAAATAACTGAATGAATATTGAATGTACATCCTGGGGAGTCCTGTTACATTTCCTAATAGAATGGCAAGAATCCCCAGAGTACAAGGGCAGTACCTAGTGAAGGAAGATAGACCTTTTTTCCAGGCCCTTGTTGTTGATGATTGTATTTATGAACCTTTTCTTGTGAAATTGAAACTTAGCCGAGTGTTATATATTGCCTAAGAGCTAATTCCTGAAAGCCTCCTTGTTGCTCAGATGTGGCTTCTCTCTAAGCCGAATGCAACACATAAATGCATTACCTTCCCAATGGCATGTGCATGACTCCTGAGGATGAGCCTCCCTGACACCAAGGGATTATTACCAAGCATCAACTATCAATGCATCCAGAAAAAGACCAGAAATATTAAAAACAAATGATTATTTATGGCTAAGAGATTTCAAAGTGAGTTTAGAAGTCATTCCAGAGGTTATCCTTATGATGTCTTAGGAGGATCTTATTGACTCCACAGTAAACAGTGTCTGAAACAGCAGGTCTCCTGAGAGCCCTAGAGACATCCAGACACTATAAAGAGGGCAGACAAGCTCAAGGATTCAGCACCCTGACAGTGGACATTACTGTGGGATTTTTGCTCCTCAGTGTAACAGAGTTGGACTTATTTGTGGTTTCCCTACACATGGCTCTTCTGCCCCTTTTATTTGAACCTATAATTAGCACTATACTTATTACATATATATCCTAGAGACTTAAATCTTTGGTCTGTTCGTGTGCCAGTTGAGCCCTGAGTCTTAGCAGCATTGCAACACCTATCCTTCAGTTTATAGGACTCACCCAGGACTGCTAACAAGGAAATAATATAATGATAGACAATGCCCATCCCAAGAAACAAAGAGTGTCTGCAACTGCAAGCAAAATAGTTACATGCATCTGTTTCATGGGATCTAAGCTCCCTCTCAATTAGCAGCAGAATGGGCATCACCATCTCAAAATCCTCAAGTTTATGGAACAAACAATGGATTAAAATAAACATTATTATTCTATTATAGACTTATTATTATTCTAGCAATGGAACATTTTTTATCATTGATATAAGGCAGTGTCCACCATAGGTTCTGAGGGGAGGGAGAGGGAAGAATAGGTGAAATATGGGGCATTTTCAGGACATTGGTATTGTCCTGCATGACACTGCAATGAAAGATACAGACTACTATATATTATTTCATAACCTACTAATTGTGTGGGATACAGTGTAATCTATAATTTAAAATATAGTCCATCATTACTAACAATGCTTCAATATGTGTTCATCAGTTGTAACAAATTTACACACCAATGAAGGATGTTGTTAATGTTCTAATGTGTGTGAGCAGGAGTAGGTGGTGCATACGGGAATCCCCTATATTTTTATGTAACATTTATTTAATCTAAAGCTTCTTTTAAAATAAAAGTTAAAAGTAAAAGATAAGTTTATAAAGAAGCATAGCAGAAATTGTGTGGATGAAAGCCACAAAAAAAGAGATTAAAAATACACTAGAAACATACAAGAGCAGATTTACAACAGGACAAAGAATCAGAAAACTAAAAGATAGGAAAATTGAAATAATACAGGCAGAAGAAAAGATAGAGAAAAGAATAGAAAAAAATTGATCAGATTATAAGGGCATTGTGTGACAGCATGAAGTATCTCAACATACACATCATGTGAGTACCAAAAGGAGATTAGGGAAAGGGGGTAGAAAGAATATTTGAGGAAATAATGGCCAAAAATTCCCCACCTCTTTTGAAAGACATAAATATACATGTCCAAAAGTACAATGGACTCCAAACAGGATAAATCATAATGGACCTATTCCAAGACACCTATTAATCAGAATGTCAAATGCCAAAGAAAAAGAGAATTATGAAAGAAGCAAGGAAGAAGTGATTCTTCACATACAAGTGATCCTCAATAATATCAAATACTAATTTCTTTTCAGAATCCTTGGAGGTGAGAAAGGAGTGGTATGATACATTTAAGATAATGAATTAAAAAAAGTCCTAGCCCCAAATACTTTACCTGGCAAAACTGTCCTTGAAAAATGAGGGTGAGTATAAGACATTCACAGATAAAAACAGAGGAAGTTTTTCACAAAAGAACTGCCCTATAAGAACTGCTAAAGGGATTTCTTCAGGTTGAAAAGAACAGTCAGGAAAGAGTAGATTGAAGCAGTATGAATAACTGAAGATTTTCACTAATGGTTATTAAATGAATAAATGCAAAACACAATATATAACTCTACTCTTTAATTCCAATAAGAGAATACAATTGAATAAGAAATAATCATGTTCCCTGGTGATGGGAATGCAAAATATAGTAAGATAATGTAAGACAAAAGCATCATAAAGAGGTGGAATGGGTGGATATGGGAACAGAGATCTGGTATGTTATTAAAGTTATGTTGGTATCTTTACAAATAAGTAGGTTACAGACTTAGGTTGTGCAATAAAAACAGCAGAGTAGCCATAGAGAACGTATGTTTAAAATATACAGAAAATTAGAAGTAATGTTTCCATAACTTATTGAGCTGCCTTTTTCTGTTATTTTATTTTTATGAATTTTAAATTAAGTTATTTAAAAATTTAAATATATATATATATGGAATTAAGAAAGGGGTCAAAGAGATATTTCATCACAAAAGTTCTATTCTAAAGGAAAGGAGGCTAGAATAAAGTGAAAGAGAGAAAAAAATGAAATAAAACATAAAAGCCAAAGGACAAAAAGGCAGACAAAAGTATTGGTTTCATAATAACATTACTGAATTTTAATTCATTTAGTTCCCTGATCAAAAACACCAATTGTCAGAATGAATTAAATAAAATAACAAAAAGACCTTATCTGACCATATGTTATTTACCAGAGACTTACCTTAGACCCAATGACACAAATAGGGTGCTAAAGATAATCCATCAAATAATAACCAAAAGGGAGCTGAAGTAGCTGTATGTATATCAGGCAAAACAGAATTTTTTCAACTTCATTTATAAAGATGCTTTAGATTATAGAAAAGTTCTATCAGAAATAGAGTGGATTCCCATATACCCACCCCTTCCTTCTCTCATTTTCCCCTTTTAATAATTTCTTTCATTATTGTGGTAAGTTTATTACAATTGATGAACAAATATTTAAGCATTGCTACTAACAATGGTCTATAGTTTATATTATAGTTTACATTTTACACAGTACAATTTTTAGGTTTTTACAAAATGTATAATAGGGTGTATCCATCTTTGCAATATCATTCAGTACAATTCCAACATCCCAAAAATGCCTTATATTACACCTGTTCTTCCCTCTCCCTCCCATCAGAACCTCTGGTAACCATTATTTTTATATCAATCTTACAAGTTATTCTGTTCTTACAATAATAATAAGTTTACTCTGGTCCATGGTTTCATTACCCCCTTATGTTTGTTTATTACTCAGTTTTGATGTTTTTGGGATTGTGATGCCTGTACTCATTCAGATTGAGAGAGGGCTTAGATCTTATGGGGAAGATGGAAGTAACTATCTAGCTTGCAGTTATAGATACTCTTTGTCTTTTGTGGGGTTGTCCACCATCATCATTTTGTTAGTTTTCTTGTGTGAGTGTACTGAACTGGAAAATAGGTGTTGACTGCATCTTCTCTGACCATGATGCAATGAGACTGGAAATCAATAACAATAAAAACTGAAAGAATCCACACATTTATTGAAGCAAAAGAACACACTGTTAAATAATTAGTTGGTCAAAGAAGAAATACCAGGGTAAATTGGTAAATAACTAGAGATGATTAAAAATAAGAATACAACATATAAAAACTTAAGGGATGCAGTGAAGGCAGTACTCAGAAGGAGATTTAAAGTCCTAAATGCTTACATTAAGGAAAAAAAAAAAGATCTTCATTCAGAGAACTAATGATACATTTAGAGGAACTAGTATAAGAACAGCAAAGTAAACCCAACACTAGGCAAAACTAAGAAATAGCAACAATTCAAACACAAACAAATAACATAAATAATAACAAACAAAAGGAGAGCACTGACAAAATCAAAAGTGTGTTCTTTGAAAAGATCAATAAAATTGACAAACTTTTAGCAAGATTGAAAATAAAAGCAAGAACACAAATAAAATCAGAAATGAGAGGGTGACATTTCTACTAAACCCAAAGAAATAAAAAGGATCACTACAGGATACTATGAATAACTGTATGCCTACAAATTAAACAATCTAGAAGAAATGGACAGATTTCTAGAAATGCACTGACTCTAAAGAAATAAATGTTTTCAACAAATTTCAAGAAGGATTGAATCAGTATGGTAAATTGAGTCTTTTATGGACTCCAGAAAAGTAGGTTCTTAAATGGACCATTCCTTTGGGTGTGATCCTATTGTAAGTAGGACTGACCCTTTGATTAGATTACATTCAGTTAAGGGTCATTTTATTAGATTAATTCAGTAAGGCATAGCATATGATGGGTCTTAATCCTCTTACGGGTGTCTTTTCTGTACAGGCTGAATATACAGAGTAAAGGCTGCAGACACAGACAGAAATATCCAGAAGAAGAGAGGAAATGTCCCAGAAGCCAAAAGCTGAAATCAATGGAACTTAGGAGAGAGAAAGCCACAGAAATAGTGAGAGCACCACAAGAGCAAGAATCTGAAAGCAGTGGAGCCTGGAGAAGTAGGCAGTGACCTGAAGATGCTGCCATTGTGCCCAGCCATGTGGCAGGAACCCAGGATCTTTGGCAGCCAATCTTCAGGGAGAGCTTCACTTTATGCCTTAATTCAGACAATTGTTTCAGACTCAGAATTATAAGAATATAAGTTTTAAAATCTCCCTTTTAAAAACCAACCCAGGTTTCTGGCATATTGCCTTGGTAGCCTTTAGCAAAATAAAACAATCAGTAATCAAAAGCCTCCAAATAAAGCAAAACCCAGGACCATTTGAATTCACAGATGAATGCTGCTAAACATTCCAAAAAGATTAAATACCAATTCTGCTCAAACTCTTCCAAAAAAATTGGAGAGAAGCAAGCCCTACTTAACTCAATTTTTGAGGCCAACATCACTCAAATACCAAAGCTAGATAAAGATATTACAAGAAAAGGAAATTACAGACCAATATCCCTTATGAATGAATATAGGTGAAAAATCCTCAAAATATATTAACAGACTGAATTATACACCATTGTAAAGAGGGATTGATCCCACATATGTAAGGGTGATTCAACATAAGAAAATCAATTAATGTAATACTTACATTGCCAGGAAAGTGTAGTAAAAAGGCGTGGTTGACTCATTTCACATGGAAAAGGCATTTGAGAAATACTAGTATCCTTTCTTCATGAAAATACTTAGACTACTAGAAATATTAGACTTCCTAAATATGAGAAAAGGCATGGAAGAAAAATCCATAGGGAACATCATACTCAATGATGAAAGACTGAAATTTTTCCCTCTAAGTCCAGAAAGATAACAAATATCCCCATTGTCAACATGTTTATTCAATATTTTACTGGAAGAACTAACCAGAGCATATAAGCAAGAAATTGAAATAAAAAGAACTGAACCGAAAATGAAGTGTAAAACTTTCAGTATATAAAGAAGATGTGACCCTATATATAGTATGTCACTATAAATCTAAAAGAAAACTTCTAGAGCTAATAAACAAATTCAAGAAAGTGGTGGTGTGTAAGATCAACATGCAAAATATAGTAGTGTTTCTATACTGTAATAATGGAAAATATAAGAAGGAAATTAAGAAAAAAGCTTATTTAGAACTACAACTAAAGAATCAAATATCTAGGATAAATTTATACAAGGATGGAAATGACTTATGCATGTAAATCTGCAAGACATTGCAATAGAAATCAAAGAAAGTCTAAATAAATGGAAGGACATTCAATGCTTGTGGATCGGAATATTAAATATTGTTAAAATGTCAATCCTACTGAAGATATTTAAGATACAACATAATCTTATTGAAATTTCTAACAGCCTTCTTTGTAGAAATGGAAAACCAATTATCAAATATATTTGGAAGGGTAAAGGGCCCCAAATAGATAAAAACATGTTGAAAAATATTGAAGTTGGACGAGTCACACTTTCCAACTTTAAAACTTATTACAAAGTTACAGTGGCCAAAACAGCATGGTACTGGTACAAGAACAGCTATATAGACCAATAGAATTGAAATGAGAATCCAGAATTAAACCATCACATCTATGTACAATTTATTTTTAAATATATTTTTATTGGAGAATTTGAGAACTTACAAAACAATCATGTACATGTGTGGAATTCCCATACAACACCCCTCCACCAACACAGTACATCATTGTGGAACATCTGTGACAAACCATGAGATAATATCATCAGACTGTTACTACTAACTATAATCCACAGTGTACACTTGGTATATTCCTTTCATATCCCACTATTATTAATACACTACATCTTTGACATTGATGCAAAATTATTACAGGATTGCTCTTCATGATAGTCCATAGATTACAATAATTGTATTTTCCAATGTTTCTCCACATTTTTAACACCTTACAATAGTGATGTAAGTTTGTTATAGTTCATAGAAGGACATTCTATATATTTGTACTATTCTTGCATTTGTGCTATTAGCCACAATTCTCGTCAACCTCTTCACAATTGCCAAAATATATAAACAGCACAAGTCCCCATAAACATATGACTGGATAAACAAAATGTGGTATGCACATAAAATGGAATATTATTCAGCTGTGAAAAGAATGAGGTTTTATTCATGTGACAACATAGATGTACTTTGAACACCTCATGTTGAGTAAAATGAGCTAGGCACAAAAGGACAAATATTGATCTCAAAGATATGAAACAATTAGAATATGTAAATTCATGGTCAGAAATTCTATTGGGGAGTTAAAACTTAATTGGTACAGGAGTTCTGTTGGGGTGTTGTAATGTGTGTGGTAATGGATGATGGTGATAACTGCGAAGCACTGTGAATGTAATTAACACCACTGAATTATATATTTGAATTATATATCACCTCAGGCAGGAGGTCATGCCCAGCAACTTAGGTAAAGAGAGGAATTACATCAGTAAGGAGGCAGAGACCAGCAGCAATCAGCACCACTCCAGCTGACTGCAGGGGATCTAACCTGCCCAAGGGAAAAGGGGCTAATAGACTTCTGAAAGGCTTAATAACACAGGGAAGCAGATTAGCTCAGTGGAAGTATTCCTGCCTAGCATGTATGAGGTCCCTGGTTTGATTCCTGGCTATTCCTTGAGAAGTGATTCACCAGGTTATTGGGCATCCAGCTGAAACTTTATGACAGAGAACATATAGACATTTTCTTTGTATTAACTTTTCTTGGATCTCTTATTTTTTCAAAAAAAAAGTTCCTTTACTTTTATTTCATTTACTTTACTCACAAAAACCCAGTTCAAAACCTGCAGAGGGCAGGCTGCAGTGTGAGTGATTGAGGAACACCAGTAGCCTGAGAAGATCCTTAAGGGACTAAGAGAGAAGGCTGAATTTTTGTGTTTATTTTTTTCTTCTGTCTCCCTTTTAAAAATAACAGATTGCTGCTGTCTTGTTCCTTGCTTGTTTTGTATCCCCTTCCTTTGTTTCTCTGCTTGTTATTTTTTCTTTTCTTTTTCTTTTTTTCTTGTTACTGATCTATTATAACTATACTATTTCTTTATCACTGACTCATCTTTATATCTTTTGTTTTCCATTGTTGCTTTTTCATTCCACCTCTGTTATTTGGTTTCATTTCCTTTCTTGTTTTTATTTCTCCCTGTCTCCTTTTTTCTCTATTTACTTTCTCTTTTTTACTTTTTTCTTTCGCTCTTTTTCTCTTTTCTTCTCCCTTCTTCATGCCATTCCAGCCTTTTAATTCATTATAAATATTTTTTTTTCTCTATTCTGTTTCTTGTTTCATTGATTATATTCCACTTTCCTAATCTTATTCCTCTGTCCTTCTTACTCGTGTTAATTTTTCTTTTTCCTAGTTCTTATATGGTTGCTCTCCCACCTTTCACTATTATCATTTCCATTATTCTTTTTGTCTTCCTATCTCTCTCCTTTTCTCTGGTCCTCATTTTTTTTTCCAAATGAACACAGACAGATCTCTTTCACAAAAAACAGCTGAGTGTCGACAAGATCCTGAATGAGATAGCTGTTTTGAGAACCAACAGGGTAAGTGGCTTCAGGGCATCTATCTGGAGGGAGCTGAACAAAGAGATAAATTCCTCAAGGTACAGCTGGCTTGATTTTTGGTTGCTCTGTTTCCTCTTCCTTGATTTCTCCTTTTCCATGTATTCCAGTTTTGACTACCAATGCTGTCTCTTTTCCTTCCTTCATCTTTCTATCTTCCACTTCTTATTATTGTTCTTACATACCACCTCTCTTTGTTTAGTCCTCATTTTTTCTGGTTTTTATTTCTATCTAGTCTACCCTGCTTTCTTTCTTTTATTAACTTTTTTCTTTTCTCTTTTCCACTCTCTTCACTATTCTGGCCTTTTAATGCATTCTATATATTTTTCTTTATTTGGTTTCCCATTTCATTGTTGGCACTTGACTTTTTTATTCCTTTTACTCTGCATGGCTTATATGAGTTAAATATTCATTTTCCAAGGTCATATATGGTTCTTCTTCTGACGATTACTATTATTATTCCCATTATCTTTTTACTTTTCTTACCTCTTTCACTTTCTCTGGCCCTAACTTTTTCCTTCAAGGGAACATAGACAACAGCAAGGAAATAGAATAAGAAGAACACAGTGTCAAAGAGAAACAAACAAACAGCAATTAAATAAAACCCTAGAGACAGGAAAGAAGATATTCAACTGAATAAACCCGACAAGAAAAAAGATGACTAGACAGCAACAAAAATTTACAAACCATACTAAGAAACAGGAAGACATGGCCCAATCCAATGAACAAACTAAAAACCAGGAATTGATGCAGAATATTGAACAACTAATCAAAGCTGTCTAAACAAATATTATGGATTTACTTAATGAAGTGAAAGAAGAGATTAAGGCTATTAAGAAGACACTGCGAGAACATACTGAAGAAATTATAAAAATGCATAAAAAATAATGGATATGATGGTGATGAATGGCACAATCCAAGAAATCAAAAAGACACTGGAAGCACATAACAGCAGATTTGAACAGGCAGAGGAAAGAATTAGTGATGTGGAAGATAGTACATCTGAAATCAAACAGATAGTAGAACAGATAGATAAAAAGATAGAAAAAATACAGTAGGGATTTAGGGATTTGAATGACAACAGAAAATGCACAAACAGATGCATTATAGGCATCCCAGAGGGAGAAGAGAAGGGAAAGGGGACAGAAGGAGTGTTGGAGGAAATAATGGCTGAAAACATCCTAACCCTATTGATGGAGATGGATGTACATGTACAGGAAGTTCAGCCCACCCTAAAAATTATAAGTCCCAACAGGCCTACTCCAAGACATATACTCATCAAACTGTCCAATGCTCAAGAGAAAGAGAAAATGCTGAAAGCAGCAAGAGAAAAGAGAATCATCACAAACAAGGGAAGCTCAATAAGGTTAAGTGCTGATTTCTCATCTGGAACCATAGAGGCAAGAAGGCAGTGGTATGATGTAGTTAAAGTACTAAAAGAAGAAAAAAAACTTCCAGTAAAGAATTCTCTATCCAGCAAAGCTGGCATTCAAAAATGATGGATATTTTACAAATATTGGTTTGTATTGTGAAAAATTTGATTTTACCCACAATAAAAAAAATTTTAAAAAGTAAAGGAAAAATAGAATCTCAAAAAAAAATGATGGAGACTTCAAAATATTCACAGATAAACAGAAATTGAGAGAGTATGCCAATAAGAAACCTGCCCTTCAAGAAATACTAAAGGGAGTTCTGTAAGTTGAAAGGAAAAAAAAATGAGACAGTTGGAGGAAAGTGTAATAGCAACTAAAAGGACAGAAAGTGAAATAAAACATAATATGACATACAGGAACCCAAAGGAAATATGGCTCATATAAGTAATTCCTTGAGAGTAATAACACTGAATGTTAATGGATTAAACTCACCAGTCAAGAGACACAGATTGGCAGTATGGATAAGGAAATAAGACTCTCTATATGCTGTCTACAAGAAACCTACCTTAGACCCAGGAATTCAAGTAGTCTGAAAGTGAATGGCTGGAAAAAAAATGTTTTACAATTAATTCCATCCCCAATTTACACAACTGTCAAACCAGCACCACCCAACCCAATAATGTCACTACCCTCCTGTCGTATCCCTTGAATTTGCAACTACAGACCTTCACCTTACCATAGATTACTTCCATATAGGCATTGGCTCACAACCTTCTTCTAGCTTTCTATTTCCTGTTTACCTATATGCCAGACAATAGCTTTTTGGGTGTGCTCAATTTGCTTAATTCATATCAGTGAGGTCATGTAATATTTGTCCTTCAATGTCTGGCTTGCTTCACTCAACATAAGGTCCTCAAGAGTCATCCATGTTATCCCATTTGCTAGTACTGTATTCCTTCTTATAGCTGAGTAATATTCCATTGTATGTGTGGACCACATTTTGTTTATGTTGCTTCATTATTTTCATTTATTCCAATGTAGTTACTGATTTCTTTTGCAATTTCCTCCATGATCTACTGTTTGGCTAAGAGTATGTTGTTTAACTCCCATATCTTTGTGCCTAATATGGTTCTCTGCCCCTTACTGATTTCCAACTTCATTCCATTGTGGTCAGTGAAATTACTTTGTATAATCTCAATCATTCTGAATTCATTGTGAATTTTTCTGCTGCCTAGCACGTGGTCTGTCAAGATATTCTGTCTAATGGTGATAATGGTGTTTAATGGCACCCACCCACTGTAATTGTATAGCCATGTATTTCTCTACTTAGTTTTTCCAGTGTTTTCCTCATGTATTTTGAGGCACCCCTGTTTGGTGCATAAATGTTTGTAATTGTTCTTTCTTCTTGAAAGATAACCCATTTTACTAACACACAGTGTCTGTCTTTGTCTCTTATAATAGTTTTGCATTTAAAGTCTATTTTTTCTGATATTAGTATAGCTACTTATGCCCTTTTTTGATTGTATTTGGCTATTTTATTGGCTTCATTTTTGAAGAAGCTTTGGATCACAGAGGGGTTACACCTGGGGCAGTGGAGAATCATTGGTTTTGGGGTCAGTGATGGGGGATACATGGGAGGAAGTTCACCTAAGCATACATATAAGGTATAAAAATCTGTTCAAATGTTCGTGGGACATTTTCACAGTTGGTGGAGACTTACACAATAATCAAAAGAATATTGAATTCTCATCCTGGAGAGCTCTGCCATGTTCTCTAATGGTGCAGCAACAGTCCTTTAAGTGCAAGGGCAATGACTGGTGAAGGAGGATGGTCTATTGATGGGCCTTGATATTGATGACTACTCTTATGAGCCTTTGTCTTGAAATTGAAACTTAGCTTAGTGTTGTGGGATGCCTAAAAGTTGCCTCCTGAGAGCTTCCTTGTTGCTCATATGTGGTCTATCTCTAAGCCAAACTCAGAATATAAATTCATTACCTTCCCCCCAGTCTGGGACAAGACTCCCACGAATGAGCTTCCCTGGCACCAAGGGATTACTGCCAAGCACAAATTAGCAATGCAACTGGAAAAATTCTTCAAATCAAAAGGGGAAATGGTAAAGACATATGAATTTATTTGGCTAAAAGACTCCAAAGTTGGGAGGTAATCCTGGAGGTAATGCTTATGCACATCAAATAGTGGGGCTCCTGAGGACTCTGTAGACACACAGGTTCTATGATCAGGGTAGATAGCTCCAGAATTTGTTGCCTTGCCTCTGGATCCTACTTTGGAGTTTGTGCTCCTGAGAGTGACAGAGTTGTATTCAATTATGGCTTCCCTTCACGTGGCTCATCTTTCCCTGCATTTTGAACCTATACTTGGTGCTGGAGTTTGTAGGTGTACATCTAAGAGACTGGAGTCTTTGGGCTGTCCATGCACCAACTGGGCCCAGAGCCTCAATGGAGTTACAATACCTACTGTCCAGTTCATTGGACTCACCCAGGACATCTAATAGTGAGGTGAAGTTTGACATCCACCATACCAAGGAAACGAGAAAGCCTACAACTACAACCAACAGAATCCCATATATCAGCTCTATGGGATAGAAGACCCCTCTCAATTAGAAGTGGAGTGGACATCACCATCCCAGAATCCTTAGGATTGGGGAATCAACTATGGACTAGAGTGGACTTACTGGTACACTACTATAGACATATTGTGATTCCAGCAATGGAAGAAATTAAAACATTGATGTGGAGGCAGTGACCACTGGTGGCTCTGGGAGCAGGGAAAGGGAAAAATAGTTGTACTATGGGGCCTTTTTTGGGACTTGGGAATCATCCTGAATGACATTGCAATGACAGATATAGGCCATTTTATATCGTCCCATAAAATGCAAAACAGTGTGGGATAGAGTGTAGACTACAATGTCAACTATGGTCCATGCTCAGAGGCAATGTCCCAGAATGCATTTAACAATTGCAATGAATGTGCCACACTAATGAAAATGTTATTTATATGAGAGTGTTTGAGAGGAGTGGGGTGTGGGGCACATGGGAATCCCTATATATTTTGTGTAACATTTATGTAATCTTACTATGTTTTAAAATATATATATATATATATAAACACTGTGAGATAAAAATAAATAAATATATATATTAAGTTTAAAAAAAGAGATACAATATTCATTATGAGAAGGACACATAAAAGCATACCTAGTTTCATTGTGCTTCACTTTATTTTGCTTCACAGATATTGTATTTTATAAAGATTGAAGATTTGTAGAATCCCTGTGCCAAGCAATTCTATCAGCACTTTTTTTTTCACAGAATGATCTCCCTTCATTTGTCTGAGTCCCATTTTGATAATTCTTTCAAAATTTCACACATTTTCATTATTACCATATCTGCTATGATGTACTGTGACCAGTGATCTTTGATGTTACTATTGTAATTGTTTTGGGATGCCACAAACCATGCAAAGATAAAGCAACCAACATAATTAGTAAATTCTGTGTTTTTTCTACTCTACTGATGGGTCATTCCCCTTCTCTCTCCCTCTCCTAGATACTCTCTATTCCCTGAGATACAATCATATTGAAATTAAGCCAATTAATACCCCAACAATGGCATCAAAGTTTTCAAGTGAAAGGAAGTGCCATACATCTTTCACTTTAAATCAAAAGCTAGACATCATTAAGCTTAATGAGAAAGGCATCTTACAAGCCAAGATAGGCCAGTGATAAGTCTCTTGCCCCCAACAGTTACTCAGTTTTTGAATGCAAAGTAAAAGCCCCTGAAGGAAATTAAATGTGCTATATCAGTAAACAGATAAGTGATAAGAAAGTGAAAAGGCCACAATGCTGATATGGAGAGAGATTTATGGTCTGGATAGAAGATTAAATCAGCCACAACATACTCTTAAATCATTATCCAGCAAATGGCTTGTCTCTTCCTGGGGCCTTCTCTCCTTCCTCACGACCAAGCTCCTCTGTGTGCTTCCTTCCCTGGCCTACAGATTTAAAACTCAGCTTCAGAACTCCAACTCAAAACTCCAACTAACTCCTCTGCTCTGCAATATAATTTTATCTCTGAGTCCCTGCCCACCAAGGAGTAGGGAGTCAACATCCTACTGATGTGGCCCAATCAAAGCCCCAATCAATTTAATCATGCCCAGAGGAACAGACCAGTTTTCAAGCATAATACAATATCTATTTTTGGAATTCTTAACTTATCAAACTGCCACACTCCACCATCTGAATCCAAAAATACATTATAATATTCTAAAAACCTTAAATCATTAACAACACACATACAAAATCATAATATAATCAGTTTTTAAAAAATACAGTTTGTCTTCAGACAAAATCCCATCTGCTGTAGATTTCTGAAACTTAAAAAACAATTTATCTGCTTCCAGTACACAAATAGACAAAGGATAAACATTTTCAATATCATACAGAGAAATTGGGAGGGAAACATGAGTCATGGGTTCTCTACAGTTCAGTAAATCTGCAGGGCATCCTCCATTCAATTTCAAAATCTGAGAGTCATTCTTTAGATGATGGTTTCTTCTTTCTGGGGCCTAATGGAAACCCACCCTTTCAACAGGCTTGCCCAATGTCCATTTTCTTGATTCCACCCTCATCAAGCATCTGAGTGTCAACCAGGCTCCAGATCTCACCCTCCAAGAGTGTTGGGGTGATTGCCATGCCTTACCCAAACTTAGGGTTGGAGTCTGAGCCCCCCCTAGTACAGTGAGGTGAAGATAATATTCCCCCTAACTTTTGGAATACAGGCTCAGCCCTCTCAGAGCAATAAGTTGACCAACTGGCCTTCCCTAACCTTTGACATACAAACTCAAACCTCTCAGAGCAAAGGGTTGACCACCTGGCCTTCCCTAATCAATGGGGGACAGGCACACTGCTCTCAGACCTATGGGATGCTGACCTTAACAACCCTAATCCTTGAGGAATGTGCTACACCCTCCCTTCACCCTGGGGCAGCAAAACTCTTCCAGAACACCAGGTGGGAACATCCACCCTCTTCAACTACTGGGTCAAACTCACCCTCTCTGTACACATGGGTGGGGTTCCGCTCTTGGCCCAAGGTGATGTCTTAACTCCAGATGTCAGCTTCCATGGTTTTCTTCTTAAAGCTGTTCCTCCTTCCATCTCTCCTGTTGTCCTTTTTTGTCCAAGCTGACAGTGGTTTTATTCATACAGGTCTCTCAAAAAGTTTGTTGATTTAGCATGCAGGAAGTAGGGGTCCAAGCCCTCAGACAGTAAGACTTTCCACAAGTCTCTCTGAGATAACTGCATCTTCAATCCTGATTTACAAGTTCCAAGTTTATTTAAGTCCTCAAATGAGGCACTTTTATCTGGGAACTTGATTTCCAGAGACTTGGAAGTTCCAGAATCAGTTTCCGTTTTCTTTGTGCCCAAAAGTTCATTCCTCAGTGTATTAATCTTGACTAGCATTTTGCTATAAGCTGCAAGGAGAAACCAAGCTGTGGTCTCTGATTTTACTTTGGAAAGTTCTTCGGCTACATTCTCTTGGTCACTATTTTCAAATTCTGTCTTCCATATAACACCAGGAATTAAGCTTGCTGAATTTTCTGCAGCTTTAAAACATGGATCACCTTTTCTCAGTTTCCAATAATAGTTTCATCATTTACTTCTAAGGCATCAAAAAAAGGCTCTTTACCATCCATATTATTATAAACAGTCTCTTCAAAGCAACCTAGGACTTTTCCATCAAGCATTTCACAAGTCCAGCAAAAAACATAAAACAAAAAAACAAAAAACAAAAAAACCCAAACCCTTACCATTTATAAAACCTTTCCAAAATTTTGGTAATTGCACAAGCACTACCCCACTCTGGGTACCAAATTCTGTATTAGTCAGCCAAAGGGGTGCTGATTCAAAATAGCAGAAATATGTTGATTTTATAAAGGGTATTTATTTGTGATAAAAGCCCACAGTTACTAGGCCATAAAGCATAAGTTCTTCCCTCACCAAAGTCCATTGCCATGTTTTGGGGCAAGAGGGCTGCTGACATCTGCCTAAAACTCAGGCTTCTTGGTTTCCTCTCTTCCTGGTGCTTGCCCCTCTCCAGGCTTAGGCTTGCTTCTCTCAACAAGGCCAGCTGTAGACTATCAGGTGAATGGCTTGTCTCTTCCTTGGGCCTTCTCTCCTTCCTCATGACCAAGCTCCTCTGTGTGCTTCCTTCCCTGGGCTCCAGCATTAAAACTCAGCTTCAGAACTCCAACTAACTCCTCTGGTCTGAAATGTAGTTTTATCTCTGAGTTCCCACCTACCAAGGGGAAGGGAGTCAACATCCTATTGATGTGGCCCAATCAAAACCCCAATTATAACTTAATCACTAATTATTCTCAAGAATAATCCAATATCTATTTTTGAAATTTATAACTATATCAAACTGCCACAACAGTGAATGTATATTGACTAATTTCCCAATCAAAAGACACAGATAGGGAGAATGGATAAAAAAGCATGACCCAACTGTATGGTATTTACAAGAGACTCACCTTAAATTTAAAGACATAAGGAGGTTGAAAGTGAAAGGATGAAAAAAAAAAAAGTCCCATGCATTTAGTACCTAAAAGAGCCCTGGTGTAGCTATGATAATATAAGATAAAACAGACTTTAAGCAAAGACTTGTTGCAAGAAAGAAACACCACAGTATATTAATTTTAAAAGGTAAATCCACAGGAATATATAACAATTATAAAAATATATGTACCTAATCAGAGCTCTGAAATAGAAGAGCAAACATTGACAAAATGAAGAGAGATAGAGTTCTACAATAACAGTTGATCATTTCAATATACCACTAAACATCTAGACAGAAATTCAATAAGGGAACAAAGTGTTATGCCCCAAAGCTGGGCCTTTGGGGATAACCAGAGATGTATATAAAAAAACTGACATGAGAATTAGGCAGAAATTTCCTTTATTATGTCTGCATACAGGAGCCAAGTTTGGTCTAAAGTGATTCAGACCCAACTCCCTGTGCTGGGGTTTCACACTTGCTTAAATACCTAAGTTATCAATTAGCATTTGCTTTGATTATGCATTAGCTTTTATGCATACTAATTAACATACATAGCTAGTTATATAATTGTATGATTAGTATGTTCACAAAATCATGCTTGCACATACATTGAATGATTGAAAAATAGGTGGATATCTCCACAGCAAGGTGGGAATTCTACTATGTTAATTAAGCAAGTTGAAGTGAGAACAGCCAGGGGTTTCTTCTGCACAAGTCCTGTCAACTGGTCAAAGCTGGTTTTCATACTTCATTGCTTCAATAGGAGGTTCTTGACCTCAAGAAATGAAATTTGGCACCAAGAGAGGGTTGAATCTCATTACCTTCTAATTTACATATAATTCTTTTCTTTGTATTCTAGCAACAAAGAGAGAAACAAGTTAATCTCAGGTATTCAATCATCCTACATCCATCAAAAGGACTTGGATAATATTCTAAAAATTTAAAACAGACATATTCAGAACTACACCCAACAACAGGAGAATAAACATTCTTTCAAAAGTACATTAATCATTTTTCAGCAAAGACCACATAGTAGATCATACAGACAATGTCAATAAATAAAAAATGATTGAAATAAATTGCATAGATTCTTCTCTAACCATAATGGAGTTAAGTTAGAGAACAATAACAGAAGGAAAATTGAGAAAACCACAAATATGTGAGATTAACGGCACACTCTGAAACAATTAATGTGCCTATAGTGGGTTGAAATTTCTTTATAAATCCCAAAAAAAAGAAAGACCCAGGATGAATTTTGGCCTTCTTGCTGGAGCCCTTAAAAATGGGAGAAACATAAAGACACCCACAGAGAAAGAGAGCTTCCCTTTTACCCCCACTTGAAAGATGATTCTAGGATTGCCTACAGGTGCAGAAAGAGAGAGAAACCCCTAGAGGCTGAGAGAGAGAGGCTAGAGGTTGGCATCAGTGGAGCAGCTAAAGCAGAAGCAATGAACCTTTTAGGAGAGGGGAGAGATGACCAGGCCACCATTATGCCCTACCACATGCTTGATAGCCCTCAGCTGAGTGCTGAGAGAAAGCATCTTTAAGTGATACCACCATGTGCCTGATTGCCCACAGCTGCAACTTTGAGAGACAGCATCCTTTGATGATGCCTTGATTTAGACATTTTGGCAACCTTCAAATTGTAAGCTTTTACCCTAACAAATCCCCATTATAAAAGCCAACCCATTTCTGGCATATTGAATTGAAAGACTTCAGCAAACTAAAAGAAAAAAATGGTACTGAAAGTGGGGTCCTGCTGCTATGTAAATATCAAAACTGTTGAAATGGTTTTATAAATGGGTAAATGGAAGATTCTAGAGGAATTGAAAGATACTTGATAGAAAAGGCCTGGATTGCTTTGAAGAGACTGATGGTAGAAATATGGATGTTAAATGGACTTTAGATAAGGCCTTGGAAGGCAAGAATGAACATATTACTGAAAACTGAAGGAAAGGTAATACTTGTTTTAAAGTTGCAGAGAATTTGGCAAAATTGATGACTAATGTTAGATGACAGGCATGATTTGAAAGTGATGAGCTTGGATATTTACCTGAGGAGATTTCCAAACTAAAAGTGAAAAGCACGGCCTGGCTTCTCCTTGTAGATTATAGCAAAGTGTGAGAGGAAAGGTATAAGCTGAAAATGGAATTGTGATCAAAGAAATCAGAAATTGATGCTTTGGGAAGTTCCAAGTTCCCAGAAAACAAATATCCAAAGAATTAGTCCCACATGAGAACTTAACTGAACTTGGAAATAGGCAGCCATTTACTTGAAAGCCAGGATTGGAAATCCAGTTCTCCAGGAAGGGTTTGTGGAAAGTCTTACTGACTGATGGTTGGGACCCCTGTGAAGTGCACATAAAACCAACAAGCATTTGTGAGATCTGTGTGAACAAAACCACTGTCAGCCTGACAAAAAGGTGTAACAAAGGAAGAAATTGAAGGAAAAAAGATTTCAAGGGCAAAACGGTGGAAACTGAGGTCTAAACTTAAGACATATTTTCAAGTCAAAAGACAGACCTCATCAATGTGTCTAGAAAGGGTGAGTTTGCCCTGGCTATTAAAAATGGTGTCCCACTATTCAGGGTTTGTTCATCTTTCCCGGGCCTCAGAAAGCATAGGCCATATTACCCAGAGATTGGGGAAAGTTCAGTCACCATCCAGTGTTCTGAGTGTGTTGGGCCAGTGTACCAGAGATTGGGGAGTGGCTATCATCCCAATGTCTGTGGAGGTTGAAGCCTGGAGCTCAGCCACAACCCAGATGCTTGATGAGGGTGAAGCCAAGAAGATGGCCACTGGGCCATGCTTGAAATAGGTGGGCCTCCATGATGCCTGGAGGAGAAGGAAACATAATTCTAGATATGACTCTCAGACTTTGAAATCTAATGGAGTATGCCCTACAGGTTGTTGGAACTGTTTTTTGACCCTTGACCACTGCTTTCTTCTCAGTTTATCCCTATGGTAATGGAAATGTTTATGCCATGACTGTCCCTCCTTTTTTCCTTAAAAGCAGATAACTTGTTTTTTTATTATTATTATTTTTTATTTTTTTAAGTTTTAGAGGCCTACATCCAGAGGGGAACTTTTCCTCAAGGCAAACTGCATGCCTAAAACTGATTATTATGAGATTTTGTACTTAACATTCCTGAAGTGAATGTAAAATTCAGTAAATTACTGAAGTGATTTAAGCTTTTAAAATATTTTGAAGGAATGAATGCATTTCTCATATGGAAAGAACATAACTTTTTGGGATCCAGTGGGTGACATGTGACAATTTTTATCTTTTGTGATTCCCAGAAAAGATCATTTTCATGGAGCTAATGAAATCCTGGGGGTGTGGGACTCTTTGATATGACTGAATTGAGTTGGGGGCCTTTGATTGGAATATTTCAGTGAGGTATGACCCATAGTTGGTTTTGACCCTCTTGCTGGAGCCCATAAAAATGGGAAAAACCTGCAGACACACACCGACAGAGAGAGTTGCCATGTGAATTAGGACCCCAGGATTGTCTACAGGTGTAGAAAGAGAGAAAAAACTCCAGAGGCTGAGAGAGAGGCTGGAGGCTGGAATCAGTGGAGCAGCTGAACTTGAAGCAATGAACCCTGCAGGAGAGGGGTGAGATGAGCAGACCATCATTATTTCCTACCTTGTGCTTGATTGCCCACAGCTGAGCTCCAAGAGAAAGCAACTTTAGATGATGCTGCCATGTGCCTGATTATCCACAGTTTAACTTGGTGAGACATCTTTTGATGATTCTTTGATTTGGAAATTTTATTGCCTTGGAACTAAACTTTTATCCTACTAAATTGCCATTATAAATGTCAAACCATTTTTGGTATATTGCATTGGCAGTTTTCAGTGAACTAAAACATGAAGCAAGCAGACAACTTAACAAACTCTGTCCTTGGGGGCTGCTGCCTCTCATCTCAGCTCAAAGGCTATGTTTGCTCATATATCTAGAATCTCCAAGAAATTTATTCACCATATCCTGGGAGGAACATTTCCTATATTAACTCAATGGTTCAGTTTTTCTTTTTTTTGTAAAAAACTTTTTAAAAATTAAAAAAAAAAGATACTTAGAGTACATAAATATTACACAAAAAATATAGGGATTCCCATATGCCCCACCTCCCACACCACCCTCACCCTTCCACATAAACATCCTTCATTAGTGTGGTACATCACCTGCAATGGATATACATATCCTGGGGTCTTGCCATTAAGCATGGACCATAGGTCACATTGTAGTCCACACTCTCTCCCACAAAGTTTTGCATGTTATATGATAATATAAAATGGCCTATATCTGTCATTGCAATATCACTCAGGACAATTTCCAAGTCCCAATAAAGCCCCTGTGTTACAAATGCTTTTTCCTCTCCCTGCCCCCAGAACATCCAGTAGCCACTGGCTTCACATTAAAGTTGTAATTTCTTACATTGCTTGAATCACAATATGTCTATACTAGAATACCAGTAACTCCACTCTAGTCCATAGCTATTCCCCGACTCCTGAGAAGTCAGGGATGTTGATGTCCACTCCACCTCCAAGTGAGAGGGGGCTTATATCCCATGGATAAGGTGGATGGGATTATCCTGCCTGCAGCTGCAGACTCTATCCATTCCCTGGGATGGCCATTGTCCATCGTCATCTCCCCGCCAGGTGTCCTGGGTGAGTCCATTGAGCTGTAGAGTAGGAGTTACAGCTCCACTGAAATTCTGAGCCCAGCTGGCACATGGACAGCCCAAAGACTCCAGTCTCTGGATGTACACCTACTAACTCCAGCACCACTTATAGGTTTGAATAGAAGGAGCAGATTAACCATGTGCACGGAAGACATAATTGAGTCCAACTCTGTCACTATCAGGAGCACAAATTCCAAAGTAGGGCCCACTGGCAAGGCACGTGAAACTATCCATGTGACATAGGACATGGGTGTCTCCAGAGCCCTCAGGAGCCCCTCTATTTGGGGTGATATCCACTTTGGAAATCTATGAGGTCCTACTGAGATTTGCATAAGCATTACCTCTGGGTGACCTCCTGACTCATTTTGAAGTCTCTTAGCCATATGAACTCATTTGTCTTTACCTTTTCCCCCTTTTATTCGAGGCCTTTTTTCAGTCATATTGCAAGTTGGCACATGGTAGTAATCCCTTGGTGCCAGGGAGGCTAACCCCAGGAGTCATATCCCATGCTGGGAAGAAGGCAATGCATTCATATGCTGAGTTTGGCTTAGAGAGAGGCCACATTTGAATAACAATGGGACTCTCAGGAGGCAAACCTTAGGCAACCCAAACAATAGGCTAAGTTTCAATTTCAAGAGCTAAGACCAGTAAGGCTAGTCATCAATAACAAGGGCCCATCAGTAGATCATCCTCCTTTGCCAGACATTGCCCCTGCACTTGGGGGAGTGTTGCTGCTGCCTTGGAGAATGTGGCAGAACTCTCCAGGATGGGAATTCAGTATTCTCTCATTTATTGAATGATTCTCCACACACTGTGACAATGTCCTGTGAACATTAGAGCAATTTTATATACCTTGGATATATGTTCAGGTGAACTTCTTCCCATGCACCCCCACACCCCTGACACCCCCCACCAATGATCCTCTCCCACCCCAGTTGTAACCCTTCTGTGATCCAAAGCTTCTTTAAAGATGAAGGCAATACAATAGGCAAAGACAATTAATAGGAAAATGAAATAAAAATAAATTTAAATGTAAGAGATAAAAGACATGAAAACTTAAAAAAAACTAAAAAGAAAATAAAAGATTGAGATATTATAAAAATGAAAACTATTTAAAAATTTTTTCAAATTAAAAAAAAATTTTTTTGACATTCTGCCTTTTAGCACTGCAGTATCTGGTGTCCAGTCTGTACTGTGGCACCATCCCCCACTTATTCCCCAGTGACTCACTGTTTTTCATTTAATTTTTAAAGAAGTTTTAGGTCACAGCAAAATCACACACAAGTGAGAGGGGGCTTATATCCCATGAATACAAGACACTCTCATATACCCAATCTCCTCCACCTTTCCTCACCCCATATTAAAACCTTTTTATATGTGGATGGTAGCTTTGTTATAACTGATATCCAAATAGTGAAACATAGCTACTAAACATTGCCAATGGTTTACAGTATGGTTTACATTTTAGACCACACACTTTTATAAATTTTGATGATATTTACCATGTCCTGTGTCCATCACTGTAAGGTAATGAAGAACATTTCCACTGACCAATAAATATCCTCTGTTTAATCTATTCTGTTCCTCCCTCCCTATCACCCTGGGGCCCATGACGACCCCCTGGCTTGACTCATTGGATGACAAGATTCATAGTTACATGCAACAAGAGGTCTTGACACACTGGTTTGTCCTCCCCTATAAGGAACAACCCTTGCTCCTGTGAGACCTCCACCTGTCTATTTCTGAATGAATCAGTCCTCTGAAAAATGGGAGTCCAACTCCTTCCTGCTCATTATGTGGATCTCCACCCAGTGATACAACATATTATGACAGGATGAACAATTACATACTACCTAGAAGGCTGCTCCAGGTGCCCCCTGCCCCAAATGCCCCCCCAACCAACACCCAAAACTAGGGACCCTTCCTTGTCATATTGCCATAAAAGTATTCTCACCTCTGTACTTTCAACCTCATACCCACAAATCCCAAGTGTTCACCTGGTCCCTCTCCCATCTCTCCCCCCAGTATCCTGGGTATTCCAACCCACCCTTCCCAATCTACCCAACTGTCAACCCTGCACAACCAGACCCAATAATATCACTACTCACCTGTCCTATCCCTGCAATACACAACTACACTCTATCACTTTGCCATAGATTATGTCCATATGGGTGTTGGCTCACAGTCTTCTCTACTCTTTTTCTTTCTTGTAAACCTATCTTTCAGACAATAGCTCTCTGAGACTGCTCAATTTCCTTAATTCATATCAGTATGGTAATGTACTGTTCATCCTTCAATGCCTGGCTTGCTTCACTGAACAAAAGGTCTTCAAGATTCATCCATATTATCCTGTGTTAGCAATTTATTCCTTCTTACAGCTGAGTAATATTCCATTGTATGTATGCACCACATTTTGTTTACCATTCATCTGTTGATGGGCTCCTGGGTTGATTCCAGCTTTTGGCAATAGTGAGCAATGCTGTTATGAATATTGGTGTGCATATATCTGTTGTGCCTTTGCTTTCAATTCTTCCCCAGCAGGGGAATCACTGGGTCATATGAAAGATCTACAGTTAGTTTTTTGATGAAATGTCATACTGTCCTCCACAGTAGCTGGACCATTTCACAACCCCACCAGCATTGGATGACGGTTCCTATTCCTCCACATCCTCTCCAACTCTTATAGTTGCCTGGTTTTTTTTTAAAGCCACCATTCTAATGGGTTTAAGATGGTACCTCATTATAGTTTTGGCTTCCATTTCCCTAATAGCTAGCAATGTCGAGCAGTTTTTCATGTGCTTTTTAGCCATTTGTATTTCTTCCTTGGAGAAGTGTCTTTTCAGGTTACTTGCCCATTTTTTAAATGGGTTGTTTTTCTTTATTTTTGAGGTGTAGGATTTCTTTATATATGCAGGATATTAGGCTCCTATTAGATATATGGTTGCCAAATATTTTCTCCCATCAGATTGGTGGCCTTTTTATTTTCTTGATCATGTCCTCTGAGGTGCAACACTTTTTAATTTTGAGGAGATACCATTTACCTATTTTTTTCTTTTGCTGCTCATGCTTTGGGTGTGAAGTTCATGAAACCATTTCCTATTACAAGGCCTTGTAAATGCTTCCCAACATTATCTTCCAAAGTCTTTATGGTCTTGGCTCTTATATTTAGATCTTTGATCCATCTTGAGTTGAGTCTTGTATAAGGTGTGAGATGGTGTTCCTCTCTCATTCTTTTGGATATGGATATCCAGTTCTCCAGGCACCGCTTGTTGAAGAGGCCATTGTCTTCCAACTGAGTGGGCTTGGTGGCCTTGTCGAATATCAGATGACTTTATATGTGAGCATCTATATCAAAACTCTCAATTTGGTTCAATTGGTTAGTATATCTATCATTGTGCCAATACCATGCAGTTTTGAGCACTGTAGTGTTGTAATACGTTTTAAAGTAAGGTAGTGTGATACCTCCAACTTCATTTTTCTTTTTCAAAATGTCTTTGGTGATTCGGGGACTCTTACCCTTCCAAATAAATTTGTAGTTACTTTTTCCAATTCATTAAAAAATACAGTGTTGATTTTTATTAGGATTGCATTAAATCTGTATAATAGTTTGGGTAGGATAGACTTTGTGATGATGTTTAGTTTTCCTACCCATGAACAGGAAATATTCTTCCATTTATTTAAGTCTTCTTTGATTTCCTTTAACATTGTTGTGTAGTTTTCTGTATATAAGTCCTTTTCATCTTTAGTTACATTTATTCCTAGGTATTTGATTCTTTTAGTTACTAATGTAAATTTTTTTTTTCTTGATTTCCTCCTCAGATTGCTCATTATTGGTGTACAGAAATGTTACTGGTATTTGAGCATTGATATTATAGCCTGCAACTTTACTGAACTCTTTTATAAGTTCTAGAAGCTTTTTTGTAGATTTCTCAGGGCTTTCTATGTATAGGATCATGTCATATGCAAATAATGAAATTTTTACTTCTTCTTTTCCAGTGTGGATGCCTTTTATATCTTTTACTTGCCTCAATGCTCACGCAAGTACTTCTAAGGCAATGTTAAATAAGAGTGGTGATAGTGGGCATCTTTGTCCTGTTCCTGGTCTCAAAGGGAAAGCTTTTAGGATTTCCCCATTGAAGATGATGTTAGCTTTGGTTCTTTCATATATATCCTTTATCATTTCAGAAAGTTTCCTTCTATTCCTATCCTTTGCAGTGTTTTTATCAGGAAAGAGTGTCATATTTTGTCGAAATGCTTTTTCTGCGTCTGTAGAGATGATCATGTGATTATTTTTTCTTTCAATCTGTTTATGTGGTGTATTACATTGATTGGTTTTCTTATGTTGAAACATCCTTGCATACCTGGGATGAAACCCACTTGGTCATGGTGTATAATTCTTTTGATATGTTGTTGAATGCAATTAGCAAATATTTTGTTGAGGATTTTAGCATCTAGTTTCATTAGAGAGGTTGCTCTAATTTTCCTTTCTTGCGATATCTTTGTTTGGCTTTGGTATTAGGGTAATGTAGACATCATAGAATGAGTCAGGCAATGTTCCTTCTACTTGTATTTTTTGGAAAAGCTGAAGCAGGATTGGTGTTAGCTCTTTCCAGAATGTTTGGTGGAATTCACCTGTGAAGCCTTCTGGTCCTGGGCTCTTCTTAATTGGGAGGTTTTTGATGACTGAGTATATCTCTTTACTTTTAATTGGACTGTTGAGTTCATCAATTTCTTCTTTTGAATGTAGGCTTCTTGTGAGTCTCTAAGAATTAGACCGTTTTCTCTAAATTATCATTCTTGTTGGCATATAATTTTTCAAAGTATCCTCTTAGGATACTCTTTATTTCTGTGGGGTCCATAGTGATATCCCCTTCCTCTTTCCTTACCTTGTGTATTTGCATCTGCTTTCTCTTTTCCTTTGTTCATCTGGCTAAGGGTTTGTCAATTTTAATCATCTTATCAAAAAACCAGCTTTCGATTGTGTTTGTTTTTCTAGTGCTTTCTTATTTTCTATTTCATTTAGTTCTGCTCTAATGTTTGTTAGTTCCTTCATTGTACTTCTTAGGGCTTAGTTTGTTTTTTTTTTT
>JAQZBX010001087.1:0-89289 GCA_029593785.1 Cabassous unicinctus | reverse complement strand
TTTTTTTTCTCATTGTCTGCTCATTGTTTGTTTATCTTCTTTAGGAGGCACGGGGAACCAAACCTGGAACCTCCCATGTGGGAGGTGGGTGCTCAGCTGCTTGAGCCATATCCGCTCCCCCTAGCCCTGATTAGTATAGCCTATTGAAATTCCTAAAATCATTTTTGTTTCCTTCCCTCTCACTTAGAATTGTTTGAAAAAAATGTTGGCATTTAATTGTTCTATACCTGGATTTACAACAGGGCATGCTCTACTAAATCCAGTTATGGCTAACAAGATTTTTTATAGCTTTCTGAAGATTTCAGCATTGGAAACCAAACCAAATTATTTAAAATGTCCTGACTGCTTATGGATTAATTATTGTCATGTTCCAAGATGTGTGGAATCTCAGAAGGTATGAGTTGGATGAAATACCCCTGATTTGCCAAAATGTTGTTTTAGGAACTGTCCTCTTTGTAAATGTGCTTTTTGTGCTAGTTCAATGATCAAGATTTCTTTTAAGAAAAAATATGGTTGCGCTGACATTTCCTTTGAACAAATGAAGCATAGTTCATATCTGTTGAAATTGAAATTAATAATGCATGGCTATGAGGGCTTCTTTCTAACCCTCTTTATATGTTCCTGCATATAAATTTTTAGAACCCATGGTAAATCAGATGGTGCAGAGGCTGTTTGATTTTTTTCCCCCTGTCTTCCCTGTTTTCCAGTGGGTGGCTTGGTTGAGCAAGAGAATGCGGTGAATAAATTTATCAGTGCCTAAAACGGTATTTATGAAATTCTATTATTTCTTTTATTAAAAATTAAGTATTTTGATCTAAAGGTTTTCATTTTCATAAGTGTCCTCTGTTTGCAAAATTAATCTTTTGCATTACTCTTCACTGCTTTCAAGTGTTCTTCCCAGCTGAAAATGAAAGATAAGGGGCAAATATTAGGACTAATTCTTTTATTTCCATGTTTTTTCCCTTACGATTTTTCCTTGCCAATTAGCCCCTGCATGATAAATAGGTTAGAAGCAAACTTCATTTCTCTGGAAACCATAAAGTCTTAGTTTCTGTCCCAGTGCTTTTTAGGTACAAATGTAATCTGGACTCTGAATGTAGAATGGAATAGCCCTGATTGCACTGCAAGAAGACTCTGCATTGGCTAAGTATTCTGACAAAGTTGAACAGTTCCAGGCTGCAAAGAATGCTTGGCTCACCTCTCATTTTCATGAGGAATAACACACAATTCTAACCCTCACTAGAAAAGAACTGAACTGTATTCCTGACAGGTCCAGAAATGCATCCAGTAACCTCATGAGCTCTTTGACCCCGTCAAACCAAGGCTGTGCTCTGAGGTTAAGAAAATTGTGCACTGTGTTGCAAAATATTCTATTTGTGAGTTAGAAGGGAAGTCTCAAACCTGACTTTATTTGATGCAAATATGTATGTATTTTTCTTGACTTAGGTTTAAGTTAGCACACGTATACACACATATCAGCCTCCATCATAATGTTGCAGTGAATTTACAGAAAGTAGATTTCTGAAAGCATGATAAACTGAAGGGGATAAGCGCTATCATAGTTTAAATGAAGGTTAGGAATGTTTTAGTCCTGGAATTTCAAATTATTTTTTGTCAGTACCAATTAGACATGTGCTGTGAACAGGGGGAAAAAGAAATAGTAGGTTTACTTCTCATTGCCTGGTAGAGTGTTTTCTCGAAGATATTTTGTGTTTAAAAGGTATGGGTGGGAAGCGGCTGTGGCTCAATGGGTTGGGCTCCCGTTTACCATATGGGAGGCCCCGGGTTCGATTCCCGGGGCCTCCTGGTGAAGGCAAACCAGCCTGTACGACACCATGAGCTGACACAGCAAGATCACGCAACAAAGGGAGACAAGCAGACACAGAAAAACGCACAGCAAATGGACACAGAGAGACAAGCAGCAAGGGGGGATTAAATAAATAAATAAAAATAAATCTTAAAAAAAAAAATAAATTAAAGGTATGGGTTTTTTGATTTGTTCCATATCTCAGTGTAAGTCTTACTGAACTGGGATCTTGTGGGCAGGGCACAATTTATTTCTTTTCTATTGATGTAATTGCAGCCAGATGGAAGTGTGCAATTACAGTTCTTGTTACAGATTCATAATGGATTTGTTTTAAATCTTACTACTCCTTGGAATTAGACAACAGATTAGAACAAGTTTTATCAGAGTAGAACTGGCAAATATACTTATAACCTTGTATTTAACATATCCAACCTCCCCCAAATACCTATTTAAGACAGTTTGCCTCAGCTAAGAAGTCAGGGCATTTAAATTAATAGCGTGATTGGGACTCAAGCTCCAACGATCTGTGACTCTGTGCAGAAAGGAGGAAACATAGCTGGCTTGACTGCTGTGCTTAGAAAGGCAGGCTTGCTTGGTTGGCCCATGGCTGGCATCTGGGAACTTGGATTTCAGGAGGGTTCTCCACTATTCCCAGAGCTGATTTGAGTGGCTCACTGTGCCTAAACTTGATACAGTGTGGTTCATGCTGAATGCCTGCTTTCCTTTTGGGAGCCTAGAATTTTGGTAGGTGCTAGGTAGGCAGAGGGTATCTATGTGACTGACCCCCAATAAAAACCCTGCACTTCTAGGTAAACAATATTTCACAGGTGGTGTCACAACTTGTTGCTGGGGAATTAAGTGCTTTCTGGGTGACTCCACTGGAGAGAGGACTCTTGGAAGCTTGTGCCTGGTTTTTCGGGTCTTTGCCCCCATGCGCCTTACCCTTCGCTCATTTTGCTGTGTATCCTTTTGCTGTAATAAATCATAGCCATGAATACGGCTATCTGCTGAGTCCTGTGAATCCTCCTGGAGAATCCTTGAACCTGATGATGGCCTTAGGGACCCCAACAGATCCCATCATCAATGGCTGAAGGTTTCAACCTGGCTACTCTGGAATGTTCTGGACCAGGATGTTTACATCGCAGCCTGACCTGGGCATAGTTGCACCAGGGTTGTTGGGAGAAGCTCATGGGATGATGTTTGTGATGTTTTTGAAAGCTTGCAAACTACCACCCAAATGTACAGTGATATTATAATTATTTTGCTTCCTCTGTAATATGTTTTGGTCACTGCTGCGAGTTAGACATTACTACATACACATGGAACACAAAGAAGTTATTCACCCTTCTGCTAGTATTAGGTTTCTTTCTGCAGAGTAGGCCAGGCAGATCCCCACCCCCCAAGTGGGCTGAGCTGACAAGAGCGACAGATCAATTGGGGGTCCAGTCTAGACACTAACTCCCCACCCTCCACCTGGTTTTCAAATTGCTGTCAGATTACTTTTCTTAAACTATATTGATTACTGTTCTCTTCTATTCAAACCATTAATTACTACCCATTAGTTGCAAAATAAAGGCCAGATGTCTTCATCTGTCAGTCAGTTCTTCTGACCCCACCCTCTCTTCCTAGCCTTTTTTTTTTTTAGTGCTCGCCTGCATGCATCTGATAGTCTGGCTAGCCTTGGTCACTAACACCTTCCCCTCTCCGTCTTCATATCTTAGTTGCTGACCTCACTCCTCCCTCAGCATGCTTTTGCCTCCCTCTCTACCTGTGAAAATCCGACCCACTCTTCAAAGCCCATATCAAACGCTACCTCTTCCACAACTTCTACTCTGATCTCTGTAGTATGAGTCTCTTGAGCTCCAGTGAGAGTTTATCTCTGTTGTATGCCTGCATTCGTTGGGTATGTGTAGGAAGCATTGGTAGGGGAGTGCAGAAGTGAGATGGCTAAGGGAAGGCAGCCAGTAAAGGTGAATTATTAAACCAGCTACCATGGTGGGTAAGTGGTGCTCAGTCCTGGGGAGAAGCTCTGGGAAATGATGTAGAACAGAGTCTCAAACCTAATGTGCATGAGGATCACCTGGGGATCTTGTGAAAATGCTGTTGATGGGGATCCTGCTGGCGCTGGTCCCCAGACCATATTTTTTATGTAGAGCATGTTATAAAGTTATCTCACCTGAAGGGTGAGGGAGCTGAATATTTATATACCAGTGCCATCTGGTCATTTGTTTGGGGCTATTTTGGGGGCAATTCCTGCTACCTTTGGCCAATCAAGTGGCCATCACTAGCTTGGAGAAGAGCCCTCAGGCACAGAAGTGCTTGGAAGTCTGCTTTGGACACCTTGTAACTATGGTTATTTATGCACATCTCTTCCTCCATATTAAAGTATAAGATTCCTGAAGGTATGACCTGCCATTCTTCTTTTTCCCTCGCAGCATTTAGCATACATCATGAGTTTGTATTTGCTGAATTCATGAATGGATCGCTGCTGCTCTCCACCTTGTCAGGTACCGCAAATGCAGGTAATGGTGCAGTCCAGGGACAAACTCCAGTTTGTCATTCCTAATCTCAGTGTCTGAGAGAAAGATTCCACCAAAAATAAAGAGCCTCCTTTTTTGTTCTACATCTCTAAAGGCATTGTGGTCTGATCTTTGTAGGCCGGGGCGAACAGGTACAAGAAAGGAGAGTGCCATGGAAGACAGCAAAAATTACTCCTTAAAGGATCCATCGGTTCTGTTTTATTTTAAGGTGAAAACAGAGAAAAGGGCTCAAGAGAAACAGTTCTGGTGAGAAAGTTTTGGAGTAGCAAGTGCCACTCCATCTAATTTTCCCTCTTGAAAGTAGTTCTCTTTTCATTACTTGAGGGATTTCTGTTCTTTTGTTAAAGATATTGATTCCTATTTGGATGGATTTCCTACAGGAGAGACAAAAATTTGGTTTTCTCATCATAAAGTTTAAAACAAATCTTTGACCTGGTTGCTTAGTTTCCTCTAAATCATTAAAGCCTCTTTTATTTTGAATTCCTGTTTCCCAAATTTCACTTTTCCTTTGACTCATAAAATCCAGCATTTTAAAAACTTTCTATGATATGGAACTTTTCTCTGTTTTACATGGAACAACCACCATGTATTTATTTAAGGCCTTCTGTATCTAGTTCTTTATTGCAGTTGATTGAAATTCAAGGCAAGGAAACGTAAGACTTCTTGTGACCCTCAAAGAATTACTGATCTAGCTGGAGAGATAAGGTCATCAAAATGTAAACACACAAATGATTAAAATTGTTACGGGATATCCAGTGAAATTTTTCCTTTCAGTCTTAATTTCAAAATTTCCCTCTTGTTGTCATACTGTATAGGTTCATATTCCTGGTCGAAAAGGTATAGTCTCTGTCAGAGCAATCCTCTGCGGTCAGGCTTGTGGCTGGGGTGACTAGGGAATATCACAAAGAATGAACAGTCTTCTGGCTGATCCTTGAAAAGGAGGCTGGTTTAGAAAAGACTGCAGGGAGTTCAAGGACATCTCAGCCATTGTTGGCGTGGTTTAGTGTCTGAATGGAGCCTAGAGTTAATGGAAGATGCCTCAGTCTGCCAGTAAAACCAACACCCCAATTAGGATTTTAAAAATTCTCTTTCAGCCTGCCTTTTTCCTCTGTGTTCTTCTCTTTGAGTCTGTAAATATTTTAAATATTCATTTCACAATCCTGTTGAATTTGGCTCCTTTCTAGCATTTGACAGCTGGCATAATCTCTTTCCATAGAGTCTATCTTTGAGGTGGTTTAGGGGAGTAAGTGATAAGGGGGTTGTTTCTCAATGAGACAGTACATTTGGGGAGGAAATGTGCCTTCCTCTGATTCATTCTCACTGCTTACTGAATAATATTATATGCAGCAGTTGACTGCTAAAGTAAAAGGAATGCAAAGAAAAAAAGTGCAAATCACTGAAAAATGTTATCAAGTTTTCCCACTATAAGTCCTATATTGAGAAACGCCTATCTCCTGGATAAATATGCAGCCATTGTACTTGATGATGCCCTTCCACATTTATGATTTCATTTGAAACGGAAAATTGTGATGAAATAAGCACACAGTGTCCCCCATCTTGAGTGGCCGGAAGAGGTGCTGTGACCTGGATGAGTAGATTCCTTTAAGTTTGACTCTTAGTTCTGCTATTTACCGGCCCTGTAAACACTTGGTTAAGTTGTTAAGGCCTCGGAGACATGATTCCTTTATTTGTAAACTAAGGAAAATAATATCTTCCCTAATGGGTTGTTGTGAAGAGTAAATAAGAGAGCTGAGGCCAAGCACTGGAGGAGCACTCAGTAAATGTTTGTTTCCTTCTCCTCTGGTCTAAACTTCCAATTAATGGAAGCTGGGGCCAGAGGAAAACTTAGGTCTTCCAACTCAATTTAGAGCACCTTGGGGAAAAAAGTACAAAAAGGCATGACAATTCAAAGGAACTTTTAAACTTTTTGTAATTCGACTGACTGAAGTTAGCTGTGATTGTAATATCCCATCTAATTACTACGGGCATTGTAATATTTCTTGGTGTGGTAGCAAAAAATGTTGGGTACCGCCTTCTGTTTCTTACCAAATGCCAAGATCCTTAGGTTTTTAGGGTGTCCTGTTGTTCTACAGAGATAGTTGTCCACATAACTGCCTTTATTTGATTTATTAACTTTATTTAGAGTATTGTGACAGAGTTACATGCCGGTATGATATTCAGCTGGTCACAAGGATATGGCAGTATTATTTTGTTGTTTTGTTTTTTCACCCTGCATGTATTTTGGTTGTTTGGTGCCACTGTTCTGAATTAATAGCTGTATACTGTTTGGTTATTAAATGTTTTGAATCTCAGGATTTAACTTGCTCTTAAACAGTATTGCTGTGTATGGTTTTAGGATGTGTCTTTAAAGAGAAAAGGCTATTTTAGTAAGTTCTACCTAGTTAAAAGATAATAGTAAGGATTTGCTGGTCTCCTGTTTATGGCTCTATCTGAACAAGAGTTTACAATTACTTTCTAAAATAATCTTAAGTTAATGCTAATGGAACTATGTATTATCATTCCCACATTGGAAGGCTAATTATTGGTATGTAATCTTAGCAGAATTATTATGCTTGTTGGTGTAATCCATATCAGCCAAGGTGACACACTGTAATTATATATTCATTTTCTCTTACTCTTCCTTTTCTGCATGTATCATCAAACAAGCTTTTGTTATTACAGTTGTGATTATTTTAGTGGCAACCACTTTCACTTGAATTGACATAAAAACCTTCCCTTATCTCTGGGCCACATGGTCTTCATTGAGACATGAATGTGAAATAACATCTGCTACATAATCTTTTCTAATGATATATGTGTAGACAACCTTAACGTTCTTTTGTTTCTTTGTCTAAACTCTTGTATCATTAGCAGACTTACCAGTGGACTGATGTGTTTCCCCAAATTCTAAATTGGTATAAAATTGTGGGCCTATTTTTGATCAGTCTACATTTGATTGCCCTAGAAATCATTCCTCAATTTTCAATCCTGAAAAAAAACATGAATTGTTGATACTACTTCTTTCAGTTGTAATTTAAGGTGATACATTAGATTTTGTTAATTAATAGTTTATGTCCTCTAATATTTGTGCCTTTTTTGGATGGTGTTCTATAACGACATTTCTCTGTTAATGTGTGCTTTTAGTATTTTTGAAGCATATTGATTTATTGTTTTCTTAAGTTATGATCTAAGACTGATGGGATTAATCTGTCTCAGCTCAAGGAACCCTAGATATTCATTTAGAGCTTTAATAACATTTTTCCCCCACTAGGGAAGTAACCCACTATTCCTGGAAGTTGTTCTTTAATCCCTTGTATTGACTTCCAATTTTCTATAATTAGTGATTTTCCGTAAGATAGTGTATGAAATTTGATTTGAGAGTTGGCTTAGAGCGTCAGTCAGAACAAATGATTTCTTTGTTACTTTTTCATCCATGAATCCTCTTCTCCTAGCACAGTCCTAGGCCCAGTGTAATAGTATTTGTCAAAATGAATAGTTCCCCAAAGGCTTTTTGAATCTTTCATTTGTCCGGTCACCTGGCAAGAGAATGAGGCCTTTATACCAATTTTGTCTTTGGAGCCCTAATTACTTAGTTCTTGTGCAGACTGGCATTATGTAATCTTTCCACCATTGGAGAATATTTTCTGTGACAAGCAGAACTCTCTTCTGCTTGGGTGAATGAATTTCTCTATCAGCTGTTGAAGTACTGAGCTTGGGTTTAGAAAAATGCAGAAACATTTGTCCATCAAGTCTAAAGAGATTGTTTAGCAGAAGAGAGAGGAAGTATTTACATGTGTAAAATTTGCTTTCTATTTCAGATCCTTCTTAGCCATCCAGGCTGGCCATAACTTCCTGGTTGGAGTAAATTCTTTTGTTACATGATTGGAGTTAAATTTTGTAAGCCAAAATTATTTTGCCTGCTGATTCTGTTTGTGTTTTAGAAGAGGAGATAATATTTCTAAACATCTATGGGTAGTCTATAGTTCTGCCAGATGGATGGCCTTCCTATTACAAATTCTTCTTTTTCCTCACCTTTTATTGCAGTGGTTCTTAAACATAGTTTAAACATTACCTTTTTCTTTGATTTCATATAGTACAATATAATACTGATAATTTTAGTCAGTAGTGGCTCTATGAATCTCATTAATATTTTGGTTTATTTTTTGTGATGCGTACTTTTTTGTCCATGTATGTTGATACAATAGAAAATAATTTCCAAGGAACTATATTCATCAGTGAATTTGAGGGCATTTCCATAGCATATTTTCTATAAAGTCAGATTCAAATCTCACTGCTTGCAATGACAGTCCAGATGTGGAAAATAAAAGGGAACATGGAGAGTAGGGATATTGATATTTAAACCTTTTTCTTGGATATTTAACTGGAGCATAGATTTACTACGAATCAAGGATTGGTATTTAGTGTTAGGCAATGATTTATCCAGTTCGTGCTCTGGGTATTTTACAGACACCAAACACTCACTTGAAATGTGTTTTGAAAGTAGGGATGGTATAAGTTATTAAAACAGATGCTGCCGGACAAAAAAGATAGCATAAGAGATGCCAGTGCCGTTGCCCGAGTTTCTCTTCATTTGGTGTCTCCTGCTTGTGAACGGGGAAAGCTTTCCACTCTCAGTGGGAACGCCTGCGGCAGCATTCAACAGGAAGCAGAGCAGCTTGACCCTGCCCTTCCTGCTCGGTAAATGGCCACTAGTTCTGACACAGGCTTTGGAGGGCTTGGCGTTCTGATCCTGGTTCACAGCCTGTGTGTGTGTGTGTGTGTGTGTGTGTGTGTGTGTGTATGTGTGAGAGAGAGAGAGAGAGAGGGAGGGAGGGAGGGAGGGAGGGAGGGAGATAGTGTGTGTATGTTTAAGGGAGAGAGAAACTGATCAATTGATTCTGCCTGCTCTTAATGCCTTAAGTTAAGGAAATACAATGTTCTTCCCTCCAGTGCTAGTTCCTGGTTACAAGCCTATCATTTTCCTAAGGAAGTCACTAACCATATTTATTAGTAGTATAATGATCATTTGCACGAGACTCTTACAGATGCCTTTTGGGGTGTGGCGGTGTCTGGGGAACTACCCTTGCTTGCAGGGAGCCCGTGACTAATGGCTTGGCATGATGGCGGTGGGAATCTAGGTCTCAAGTGAGGATGTCGGCCCCTTCTAGTCTTGAGTAGTCTTCTCCATCAGGGCATATGATGATTGGTGTGGCAGAGCAGCCTCTTGGTTGAGGCGTTTGTACAGGGAATTAGGATGGGGCAGTTCTTAACCACAGGAAGGAGATCCTGTTCTAACTGTTACCTGGTGAGGTGTGGTCACCAAACCCTGATGGGGGAAGAGCAAAGCAGCTGGAAGGCAAGACTCAACCCAGAGACAGAATTCAGTGGCAGCAGAAAGTGGGAGCTAGAGGTCACCAACCACCTAAAGCCCTCAAGACTCTCTGGAGATATGAGAGAGTTGGGTGAGTATGCTAGTTGAATGTGGGAGGGAGCTGAAGCCCTTTTAATTTACATTGTGTAGAAAAGGGTGACCATATGATCTGGGGTCTTTGGGGATACCCAAACAAGGTACCTTAGTGCTACAGCTACATGCTTTGATAAGGCAACTCACAAACCATGTTTTAGGATGAATGGTGCCTAAAGGTGTGGGCTCCAGCATCACATCCTGGATTTGAATCTTCATTCCAACATTTGTTATAAAAGGAGAGTCACTTTATCTTTCTAAGTCTCAATTGCCTCATCTATAAAATGGGGTTCAACAGTGATCGTTGTAAAGGATAAATGAGAAATATGTGTTAAATATTTTGCACAGGGGCTAGAAGCACAAATACTCAATAAAGGTTAGACATTATTATACACTATTATTGATCTTTAATATGTGTGTCTTATAATTACTAATTACTAATGTCCATAGTAGGGAACAACACTTAATAAGTGTGTAAAACATGCTTATTTACTAGTTTAATGAGATCAGAACAAAATGGAGGTTGAGTCTAGATTCTGTCTGTGAAATATAAGGGGTACAATATTAAGTTTTATGTGTGCAAATAAAGACAGGACATCTTAAAATCTTGATTTAATGACTATCCATTGCCTATTCCTGGGTATGAAAGGCTTCAGGGACAGTATTTGTGTTTGTTGTTATGTTTGCAGTGAAAATCAGTGCATTTTTGTTTCTACTCTACTCCCATTCATTTGTAAGTTTAGCAAACAAAACAAAACAAAACAAACAAAAAAAACAAAACAAAAAAACCCCAAAAAACACAAAACCCTAAGCTACCATAAGTCCCAGTTAATTCAAAATTTCAAGGGCAGTAGGTAGGAGGTATAGGAAGTAGTCCTACTGCACAGTACTTTAGATGTGTATTGAGGAGCTCTTATGTCTTGATCCTTGTCAAGTGTGCAGCCTACCAGACCTTCATGTTGTACTCCACCCGAAGGGCACCGCTTTTTATGAATTGCTGATCATGTGGCAGTAGACAGACATATTGCTAGATGTGAAGAGAGCGATACCTCCTTTATAAAATAATTCTTTATTCTTCTTGCTGCATACAAATATAAATTGTGGCAAAAACTGGTCTCGTGGATTCCTTAGGTTTTTACTTCTAGGGAATTAAATTTATCAAACCATATCTTCTAAATGAAAACAAACTGTTGTCGTTTTATGAAACTGAAGTCTCTAATGAATTTTAGAAATGAAAATTCTCCATAGCAAGTTTGTCTTCCTATAAGACTATTGTGTGAATGATATCCTTATGCTCACGCAGCTCACCTTAATTTTATACATTGAAGATTTCTTCTTTTTTTTAAAAAAAAACAATTTATTGAAGTATATCATTCATACATGAACATATATAAACTATAAGTGTTCAGTTAACATCATGAACTTAAAAAACAAACATGCATAACATCATACAAGGCTCCCACACATCCCCCCGACCAAGCACCCTGCATTGTTGTGAAACATTTGTTAACAAATCATGAAAGAGCATCGTCAAATTATTACTACTAACTATAGTCCATATCTTCCTCCCTATACATTTTTTTAAGGATTTATTTATTTTTATCCATTTTTAACCCCCCCGCTCCGTTTTTGCTGTTTCTGTGTCCATTCACTGGGCAACTCTCTGTGTCCATTTCCTGCCCTCTCTTCTCAACCTTCTCCTCCTGTCTTCACTGGGATTTGATCCTTGGAATCTCTGATGTGGGAAAGAGGCGTCCTACCGCCTGTGTCACCTTAGTTCCTGGTTTTTTGGTGCGTCTCGTCTTCGCTCTCCCTTATGTCAGTCTCCTGTTTTGTCATCATCTTGCTGCGTGACTCTTGGGGTCTGGAGGTGCACCCATGCATGGGGCCTGGTGGCTCACCCTCTCGCGGGCCCTGGTGGCGCACCCGTGCATGGGGCCTGGTGGCTCACATGCCTTCTATATTTTTCTTTTTTTTATTTTTACCAGGAGGTCCCGGGGATCAAACCCAGGTCCCTCCATATGGGAGACGGACGCCCAACCACCCGAGCCACATCCGTCCCCCTGCTATATCTCTTAAGGTTGACCAAAGATACCTAGAGTTACAGTCATTTCCCATACAGGATGGTCATATAATAAATCAGACTTTAGCTTATCACCAGCATTCTAAAAACCAGACCTAGGGAGTAAAACTAGGTCTGGGGACACATGCATGGTTTCTAATATAGTGAATGTTTAGCTTACCCTGATTATCACAAGATCAGGTCAGCAAGAATATTTGCATTGAAGATTTCTCGATGATGCCTTTCTCCCACCTTCACCCCCAGCCCCCATTGTACCATCACTTTTCATATAAATACCCTTCTGTATTAAAAAAATTAACAGATGAAGTATAGTACAGTGGTTAGGAGGATGGACTTTAGAGCCTTAGGACCATTGTTTCAATCTTAGTCTGCCACTTCTTAGCTGTAGCATATTGGACAGGCTGCAAAGCTTCTCTCTGTCTCAGTTACTTCATCTATAAAATGGGAATGTTAATAGTATTGTTTTGCTGTGAGGATTAAATTATGAATTCATATCTGCAGAGTACTTAGAATTTGTCTAGCACATATTAAACACTGTAACTGTTAAGTTTTATTTTAGAGCATTGTATTATTTAGGGTATAGCTGTTGTAATAAACCCCGTATATCAGTGGTTTAATTCAGCAGAAGTGTGTTTCTCACTTAAAGCCTAAAGTGGGTTTCCTGGGGAGCAGGTATAGCTCAGTGGTTGAGGTGCCTGCTCTCCATATACAAACTCTCCGGTTCAATCCCCAGTACCTCTTAAAAAAAAAAAAGTGGGTTTTCTAATAGGTAGGTACCTACTAAACTAAGTGGCATTTATTACTAATAAGAACATTCGAATGTTGGAATACCTACCTTGTAAGAGGAAAATATCAGCGAATCCTTTCGTTAGTTGTATATTGTCTATACACAGGCCTAGCTAGAATCAAGAAACTCTTAATAAAGTTTTACATATAACATGGGAAGGCCTTGGATTTTTTCAGGTGGAATTTTATAAAAGCCCTTGAAGGAGGTCAGTTCATGATTTTAAAAAAGAGAAGGAAAGCATAGAAGTCAGGCTGGAAGACAAGGGAGGCTTAGGGGTTATGTTGTGCGCTGGGAGAAAGAAGACTTTCGAGAGCAGAGTGCTCATAGTGACCGAGGTGTATCACAAGTGGGTAGAGAAGTAGGAGTCGGTGGTGTTGGTGCTGGAAACCAGTCACGCATCATGAAATGGATGACTCTGAGGTGATAGGATCCCAGTAGGAAGGATGGATGAAATATTTTCCCACACGTTCTGAAAGAATAGTAACAGTTTTTTCTGCTGCTTCTCATAGAGAGCGAGGGAGCAAGCAGAATGATAGGGCTAATTAAGTCCTTAAAGAGTAGTAACGTATTCCTGGTGTCTAGAAATAACCACAAATATACCCCCTTTAAAGCAAACTCAACATACTTTGGTTTACAGAACAGCTTCATTAAGGAAAAATTATTCTTTGCTTCATAAGGATTTTACCATAGATGTTTTTCGTGCATCGCTGGTTTAAAACATGATTTTATCAACTGATTTTAATTCTACAAAAATCATTTCAAATAATATATTGAAGTCATGTGTTCTTTAGCTAGATTGGACTTGAAATACCATTTTTTCCTTTTTTTATGTTGAAAGATTTCAATCAATATTACAAAGATAAATATCTTATAATAAATTATAAATCTATCTGCAACTTTTATATATATTTTTCCTAAGATCAGTATATACGTAAATCAGTCATGGTGTTTATAGTTCATTTGCTCTGTTTTGCTTATACCGAAGACAAAGCTGGAATATCTGATATTGTCTACTTTTACTATAATGTTAACGGTTAGTATTTTTCTGACCACTAATTTAGGAATTGAATATCAAAGCAGATTCCTGCATTAGAGAGATGGCAAACTATAAATTTTGTGTCTTAGGGCATATTTAAAGCTAAATTAAATATGCATGGAATTTAATGAGTTTCTCATCCACAACAAAGGCAGTTTATATATAAAGTTTCTATTAAGATAGCTGCATGTTTAAGCTAATATTGAAATATGTTTTGTAGAGGCTGAAGAATGTTTTGAAGTTAGAATAGAAAAATGATAAAAATTTAATTTAAAAAATGATTCCATTTAAAATCTATATGTTCCTTCTTTTGTTACAAATAATCTGCTAGCTTTTGAAAAGTTTTAGAGACAGATTAAATTATTTCCACATCTTTTGTAGAGGTTACTTGGATCAAGAATTTTCTGTATTTTTAAAAAAATACTTTCTGGCCTTTGGGCAGACTGTTACCCTTCTGTCATTCAATAGTCCAAGATTCTTAAAAAATAAATTTCAATGTTTCTTATTCCTCCTTTCCAGATAACAATTATGCACATAAGGCAACATGACTTTTGTTGATTGAAGTCTTTTCAATCCACAACAAACTTGTATGAGGCATAAATGCTGGAAACCCAATAAAAAAACTTCAGTTTCTTGTGGAATTTGAAGCAATAGACTAGCCAATTTTGAATGTTTCTTGTGTGGTTCTACTTTGCAGGGGAAAATGATAGAAAAGATTTAGGGGAGAAGTAAAACAAGAGAAAAGGCAATTCTGAAAAGAGTAGAAAAAGTCATGAGCAGGGCAACAGAGAGAAAAAGATGGGATACTGTAGAGATGGTCCTCTGAGCAATTCTGTCACCTGTTGGCTTGCAGTCTGGTTCTAGTTAAGTGCTGTGGTATTTGTTATAGAAATGTGACTACCCTTAGACCTTTTGTGGTGGTTGAGGCCATTGATTTGTTCATCTTTAAAGATCCCATGTAACTGCAGTATTTACTCCCTAATCTATTCTGTCTGCTATGGTAAGAAACAGCACTGAAAGAAAGAGAGTAAAGCAGAAGTAGGTCAACTTTTGGTGTACGTCTCTAGAAGTGACCAATTTAGAGTCATACAAGCCAGCTGACCTTCCAAAGTCCATTTAAGACTGTGCTGTTTGCTTTGAAGGGATCTCTGACTGAAAAGTGACATGTCAACTGTAAACAGCCAGGATTCTCAGATGAGTGTAAAAGCAGTTTTGTTACCAAGATTTATTTCATTTTGTGCAGCTGCTATTGTGGGTACTTAAAAGTAGTTGCTGTAGTTGGAGTGTATAAGTTGCCTTGGAATTCAAAATTAATGAGACTCTATTTAATACGTTTTGAAGGAACTTCATTTGGCATTGAGATAAGTGACTTCAGCAGAGATTTTCTTACATATAAATCAAAGAGGCCACACAGAGCTATGGAAGGAATGTATTCTTAGGTCATGTGTGTCCATGTAAGCAGGCAAATAAATATCTTCTCTGTGTGCTGAAAGGGAGGAAACACTATTTATTGGCATACCATAACATGTTTAACTTTTATGAATCCATTTTGCAGTAATGCTGTCATCTTAGTGAAACGGTTAGATACAGTTTTGGATTCCAACACCTCTTTATACTTAACATATTGTCTCCAAGGACAGAGCTTTTGATAACATTAGGTTTATACATGCGTGGGTGTTTAGATGCATACACATGTGTGCACAGATATACACATGCATGTACACATATTAGCCCACAGGATTCTTGAGAAACTAATGTAGGGAAAAGTGTGAAAAGCCTGATGCCTTTGGGAAAGGACACAGGAAGAGGCTCAGAAGAGAATGATTTTCAAAAATTTTTTTATAATTCCATGAGGCTTTGAATACTTTTAGAATGAAAGCATTGCTCAGAGATGGCAGTAAATATTTCTGAGCATATGTGGGCACAGAGTTTTCATTAACTTTTTAAATTAAATGATTGCCAAACTAGGGTATGTGTACATTTAATCAATGTGAATGCATTACTTTTTAAAATCTCAGACTTTACTCGGTTCATTTATGAACTTTAAAAATGATTTCCAGAAAGAAATGTATATGCTATATTTATGATGAAAAAGAGTAAGACAAGAAAGGTAGTCTGTTTATTCATATGTGCAAATCTGATGTTAATTATGAAAATAAATTTTCAACTATAATACCAGATTAAAAGAAAACTAGTAGGGGAGTGGATATAGCTCAGTGGTTGAGTGCCTGCTTCCCAAGTATGAGGTACCAGGTCCAATCCCCAGTACCTCCAAAAAATAAAAATAAATAAAAAACTAAAAATTAAAAAATAATAATACTAATGATTATTTTTTTTAAATTGTACTGGGGCTGGAGAATGAGCCCAGGACCTCATATGTGGGAAGCCAGTGCTCAACGGTTGAGCCACATTGGCTCCCCCGAGTCGGTTTTTTCATTTGTTTGCTTGTTGTTTGTTTTTGTTTCTAGGAGGCACCCGGGACTGAACCCGGGACCTCCCATGTGGGAAGCAGGCCCTCAACTGCTTGAACCACATCCCCTCCCTAGTAATCATCTATTAAAACAATGTTTTAGTAGGTTGCTGGTAGCAGAAACACCCAATTCTAATTGACCAGCAAGGAAGAAAATATTTCTTTCACAAGGAGCAGTCCAGGAGGTAAGGAAGGCTCCAGATGTCACGCCCAGGACTCTGACTCCAGGGCCTCTGGGATTCTTTTGCCTTAGGCACTTATCAAGCCAGTCTGCGCGGCGTCCAGCTCCACACCCAGGTGTGGCAAAATTAGCAGCGAAAGATCTGTCTTTGTGGGTTTCCTTCTTAGGAGCAAGGAAAACTTCCCCACCAGGTTAGTAGTGTTCAGTCCTTCCTTTAGTCTTGTCTTGTCTTTAGTCTTCCTCCTTGTCAGCCTGTTCAGCCCCCTTACAAGGACTGAGGTAATGGTCTTGGAACAGTCAGGATTCACACCCAGACTGAGAATATACAAAGGGAGGGATGAGTGCTCCAGCAGAATTAGGGTTTTCTAGCATGGGTGTTGGGGGATGGATGTTGGGTAGGCAACCAAACAGAAGATGATGGAAAATAATGGATATATGTATTTTTACATTATTAAATATGTCTGCCAAAATGAAACCTTTGGTTTTCTAGGTTTCTTAAAAAAAAAACAACCTGTTTTATATTTGTAATGAGAAGATACATTTTGCTAAAAAATAAGAATTTATAAAATTTTCTAAAATAGAGTACTTATCCAGGAATTCTTATGAAGCATCTGGCATAGGGTCAGGATGGAACATCACGTTATCTTCAGCAAGAATAATGGAGTTCTAAGTCTGTAGTGACACTGATCTTTGATATTCTTAGTGTAACTATGCCATTTTTGATAAATCTCATGAAGTAACATCCTGACAAAATATGAATATTTGGACTTGTACCAGCTTTTGAAAAAATCCCTAGCGTTGTATTTTGAAGAGGGTATTTCCTGTAGACGGTCTGGCAGTTGAGATTAGTAAATGAGGAAGGGTGCAGCTATTTCTTCACAGACCTTTTTACAGCATGTGGATTTTTGACAAAGCTTGGGGTCTTCAGTCACCATCACTAAAATAATAATGAGAACATCCTTAATTTATTCATGACTTGCATCTGTTTTGAGTTCGATAGGCAGGATATACATCTTTTTTTATTTTTTCTTTAAGGAAAAAACATAACATGCTTCTCAACCTAAAGGTAGAGCAGATGGGACTCAAAACCAGGTCTGTTTGGCCCTGAAGCCCATGTTTCCGATATATCATACTTCTTCAAAAGAAAAGATGAGAAAGCAACAGTTCTTCTGAGAGAAAGAGAGTGGATCAAATCCTTTTATAGAGGCGGATTAATCAATATGCTCCAAAATGCCTTTAAGTTGTAGGATAGAGCGTAAGCTGTATTGTTTCCAGTGAAGCAGATATTAGAGGAAGTCCTCTTGCCCTGCCCCCCACACAGCGTATTTTTCCTACGGCAACCGCTGTAATCCTGTTAAAGTCTAAGGAAGCTGTATCCGTCCTCTGCTGAGGATTTTCTGAGGGCTTCCTATTTCACTCGAGTGTAAGCTAAAATCATAGAGGGCCCATTAGGATCTGTGGCACCTCTGTCTTTGTCTCCCTCCATGCCTCTGACATCATCGCCTTCTGTCCTTCTCTTCATTGACTCTGCTTCCCTCTCCAGCTTCCTTTCTGTTCCTCGAACCACCAGCCTCTCTCTGTCTCAGGAACTTTGCACTTGAGGTGCGTCCATCCTGTACTGCCCATTCCTTGCTTTTCTTCCACGAAGCCTTTCCTTACATAGTCTCCGTGAGGAATGAGGGCTTCCCTGGCCACCACCTGCCATTGCACATCCTAACCCCTTACTTTTTCTTACTTTTCTTCCTGGGAGTTATCAGTGTTTTACATTATGTAAATATACTTATGCGTATTACTTATGTAGTCTCTCTCTCTACCAGAAGCTCCATGGGAGGGTTTTTTCTGTTCTGTGTATCTCTAGATCCCAAGAGCCTAGAGCAGGATCTGACAAAACATAGAGGCTTAGTAAATATTTGTTGACTGGATGAATGAGTGAATGACTCATAGGTAGATTAGAGCTCTGGCTGTGATCAAGCAGGTGGACTGCTAAGAGATATTCACAAGGACATTTGTTAATTAATTACAAAACCTCTTCTAACTATTTGCATCAGGTTAGTGTTCCTGTCCTTTTCTGTCACCAAAAGAGTGAATCACAGTATCTGCTTTTATTCAGACTATTTTATTTTGATTTTCCTCAAAACATGGGAACTGCATATAGTTCTTAAATGCAAGAAGGTTTTTCCATCCTAACTGACTTAAGCATTTCAGGGGTCCTTAAGGCAGTCACCCAGAGGATAACATGTGCCAATGATGGCAGACCCAGAGAGACACAAAATAATACGGACAGTTACTGCATGGTGCTGCTTGCTGATGTTAAACCTAGATGCTGGTAAGGTAGAACTTAACGTAAAATTAGTATTGTTTCTTGGCATTATGGAACCGAACACAGTTAACCCATTTTGCTTTACCCAAACAGCATGATGATGACAGGCAAAGAACAGAAAACAAAGTCAGGCTTACCGACATGTATACCAAGGAAGGAGAAAAAAGTGGCGCTCAAATTTCAGACCAGACTGTAGAGGCATGGTGGAGCTGGTAACCGGTTTCACGCAGCTTGAGACTTTTGCACCATTGATGTCTTGAATAGCTTCCATTATTTGAGAATTCTTTAAGATCACTGTTCTCACGGAGCTTATAGACTAATAGAGAAACAGACATGTAACCAGCTCACACATAAATAAATAATTAAAAATCATGATTAGGACACAGAAAAAAAGAAGAAAATAGGTAGGGTGGGAGAGGTCTGCAAGACCTCTGCGAGAAAGCTTTGACCTTTGATTAGGTGTGAGGGGCCTGGCTTTCACAGAGGTTATTGTGTAGTTTCATTAGCAACAGTCACAGCCTCACATGCCAAATCTAAATCTTTGTATCAGGGTGCACAATATTGGCAAGTTCAGTAAGATTCAAAGGTTACTTGGAGAGAGAATGGCTGTTTATATTAGGCTAATAGTGTTGCTTAGAGCAACAGGATTCTGTTGGATGGGGGTGGAGGGGTGTGGGGAGCCTGTGTGCAAACAGCGCCTATGACCAGTATATCTAGGTACATTGGTAGCAGCTATGTGACACGGTAAAAGGTGGTTGCAGCTCTAATCTACAATGGCCTAAGAATAAGCAAATACTGATGTGGGACTTTAAACTATGACAATGCTAGGAAATGCTAGCACTAGCAGTGGATTATACTTTTTGGATAAAGTTGACATTCTGACTGTGCTTCAAATAGTAAGGCTCTAGAACATCAAACTGTCCAGGAAAGAAAAAAAAAAAAAGAGAGAAAGAAAGAAAGAAAAGTCTTTATGTTCATATCATGTCAAAAAGATCAAAATTCATTTAAATTTGGATTGAGTGGCAGCTGGTTTTTAAAATCATACTTGCACTAATCTAGTAACACCCAGTTGATTATGCTGTGAAGGTTACACCTTGGTTTCTGTTAACAGTATTTTAACTTTTTAAATAGTATACAGCTGTCCTTTACTCTGCAGAATACAATTCTCTGAAGAAAAAAAAACTACTCACAATTGGTTTTTGCAGTTTCTTTCATTATATAATGTGATAGGGGTTTCCATAGGAGGAAGAACAAAACAAAGCAAAACAAAACTCCACAGAGTCTTTTAAAAAACCATTTAAGAGGAACTTGTATGTCCATGTCATCGCGTTGTCATTTTCTCTGCCATGGCATTGTGGGCCTGAAATAGTAGTCAACTTTAATTTTGTAATTCTCTGTCTTCTCCCCCCGGCTCCTGAACAACTGAATATATGTTTGAGGATTGCTTTCTTAGTGACTTGGAAACTTGGTCCCTGTTGGGGATTGAGCCATGTCCCCCACAAAAGGCATGTTCATCTCCTGGTCTGGGTGTGAACCCATGTGGTAAATAGGACCTTTGAAGATGTTGTTAGTAAAGGTATGCCCAAACTGAATGAGGGTGGGCGTTAGTCCAGTGTGGTTGAAGTTCTTATAAGCAGAGGAGATTGGGCATGGAAGAGAGAAACCATAGGGAACAGAAAGAAGCTGAAAGTCAGTGGAACCTGAAAGAGAAAAGAGAAGATATCTCCATGTGCTTTGCCTTGTGATGGAAAAGCCAAGGAACCCCAAAGATTGCTGGCCAGCCAGAAGATACTGACCTCAGGTAGCAGCAAGTCTTCTAGCCTCTGAAACCATGAGCCAATAAATTCCTGACAACCCATTGTATGGTATTTGTTTTAGAAACCTGGAAAGGAAAACAGTCTCTTTGTCAATTTCAGTAGTAAGTCAGGGAGTTTCTTCCCCTGACCCTGCTCAGTGCCCAGTAAAGCAGAGTTTCTCAGTGTTTAATGAGCCCCTGCATCAGAGCACCTGCCTCAGTATCCCTTGAGATGCTTTTGTTAAAACTGTGGGCTCCAGGGCCCCAGCCCAGAGCTTCTGAATAAGGAACTCTAGGATCCAAATAGGGGGGATTAGCATTGCAGCTTGGTTCTCATAAGTTCTTGGCACTATATAATTGTCATCCCACACATTTGAACGTAATTGTGATAATTCTGTGGTGGCAGAGAGTATCGGAAGGCTTAAACAAGTCCACTCCAGGGCTATAGCTTATATTTATTTGTATTACCTAAAAGTTACTCACTGCTAGGTTTCTTCAAATTTTGACCTAATTTCTTTTTAGGATAAAGCTAATAATTTACCTGTCTCTTCTATGGGCCAAGTTGCTGGGTAGAGATGTGATGCCATGTAAAGAGAGTTGTTGTTTTTTTTCCAAGATGTTTGAAAAAGATATTTTAAGACAATAAAGGGCTAACGTAAAATATTTCTAAAGAAAATTAAAATGAATTTATCCTTTTAAGAACCTTACATTTTCCAGTGACTTTCATTATTTCGTCAATTCTGTGAGGCACTTACAACAATAAGCACAGTTATATAGGAAGTTCACCTGAGCAAGGGTCATCGGCTTCCTGCCTGTGCCCCACCTGGCTAGTTAACCATCTTGGTCGAGCTGAAATTTTTCCTCCAAAATTCTGTTTGCATACAGCAAAGATGTACGCTGACTTTTGAAGAGGCAGAGATAGTCTTTGGATAAGTGGATCAAAGCCTGGCACTTTTATTTCTGTAGCCCCCAAAGCTGAGCACAGTGCCTGACATGTGGCACGATCTTGGTAAATACAGCTCTTGGCTAACCCTAACGTGGTTTGGGGAGGACTGTGGCTTCCCAGGAAAGATCTGTGCCACTAGGAGAGTAAAATAGAGTGAATGTTCATTCGTGCCACTATATTTGTCTGCTGGGGATGCCAAAGCCAAGGCCAGATGTGCCAGTGATGCCGATATGAATTTATCCTTTATGCCATATGCTTGCTGTGTTTCCATGTAGTACAAGGACATGAGCACAGAGCAGCTGCTCATAAATTACCCACATCCAGAGCTGCAGGCAGGAGAGCTTTGAGAGAAAGAAGCAAAGGGCATAGCCACCCTCTATGAGGAGTAAGGCCAATGACTCTTCGGAGAGGCCTGAGGGGAGTCTCCCAACTGGATATGTGGCCTGGCCTGGAGATGGCATTGAATCCTGAGAACCTAAAGGTTGTGAAGTTACCCGAGGCACCCCATCAAGGAATTTCGGAGGTACTGAACAGAGCCACATCTACATGATGCCCTTAGAAGATTTTTACCAGGGCTACTATTAGGTCAGCCTTCTGCATTTCTGCCCTGCTTCTTTTATAAGAACCTTTAAACATTGATGCAGTTGGTTTCTGTGAAAGTATGGTGTTAATATCCGGCATTCCATAAATACATACTGTGTAAATGTTATTAACATCTATGAGTTCATGCTTTATGTAGAACCAGCTGCTACGTTAAAAACAAAGTACCTCTTTCTGTGTAAGGAGTGTTGGCACAGTTTTCTTTTGTCTTTTCTGTATCAGTACAGAGAGTGCTGGGTAGTGTAACTATTTGAAGAATCCACGCATTAATATGTATAGAGGTATCGGTTAGAGACCCATTCATGTATTTTTCTCTGTTAGACTTATTCTAAAAAACAGTGATCTTGCAAATGCTTGTATTGATTTTGGCATCTTGTTTTCTTTTACACAGGATAAAAAATTGGATACAGGTAAAGGATTCATCTAATGAGAATGCAATTTTTACTACACTGTCATGAATATTTGATGATATTGTTGTTGCCTTGAAACATGAAGGTGCTGTAAATATCCCCACAGAAGCTTTATTTCTCAGAAAAGGTTAATTAATGTTTGTATTATAATTTTAAGATATGACTGTAGTTCTACCCCACCACCCAACAGTTTTATATATCTATATCTTATATTCTGCCTACTCCATGAGAAGGTATAGTCTCCATGTGGAAAAATTGCTGTGGGGTTTCAGTAGCTCCTAATGCTATTACATAATTGATTGGTCTGTAATCTGCCTACTTCTTAGATAAGAGGATTGACTTTATTTTTTTTTAAACAGTTTGTCAGCAGTGGAATCCGAGCCCACGTCTCCCTGTGAAGACCAGAATCATTTCCTTTTTATAAAACTCTTTCTGAGAATAGTGATACTGCTTTGCTAAAAGTGTTCTGTAGAAAAAGACTTTGCATAAGCACATTGACAGACATGATGAGTGTGTATGAAATTCTATCAGCAATGGTAGTCACACTGCAGCACGTGTGTAATCTTTCTGTGTTAGTCATTGATACCAGGTCGCTATTCATCTTCCTGGGATGGTTTAGATGTGTTCCAGCCTTCAGGCAGGAACCTGGATCAAATAACAAGAGCCTTTCCTACCTCAGTGGGCTGCACACAGAGGATACAGCTCTCCTCAAAGATATCAAATCAGTTAATTGTTAGATTCATAACTCCCCAATTTGTAATAACTCTTATGGATGGTTAGGTAGTTAACTGGCCATATGGAAGTGAGGTGGAATTATAATTAAGGTAAAATTGAGCAGCAGAGTAAAACTCCAACAGGTTTCTAGTTTCTTTGCTATGGGAGAAAGACTCCCAAAGCTATGATGAACTCCTGGTTAAGAAAGTCTTGAGAAGTCCTAGTAAGACTAGGAAATACAGGGAAGCGGCTGTGGCTCAATTGGTTTGGCTCCTGTTTACCATATGGGAGGCCCCAGGTTTGATTCCCGGGGCCTCCTGGTGAAGGCAAGCTGGCCTGCTTGGTGCGGTGAGCTGACGACGGCCTGCGCGTGGCGTGGTGAGCTGGCGTAGCAAGATGACTCAACAAAGGGAAACAAGCAGACACAGAAAAACGCAAAGCAAATGGACACAGCAAGCACAAGCAGCAAGGGGGGGATGGATAAATAAATAAAAAATAAATCTTTAAAAAAAAAAGAAGACTAGGAATACAAAATAACCGTGAACTATGAAAGAAATGAGATTTCAGTAAGATTGGTAAAGGAATGAATATTTTAAAAGCACTTTTAGCCCACTGAACTTTTAGTCGGATGTAAAGCAGACAATACAACCATATAGTGGACGATCAACCATGAATTTACTTGATTCCTAGTAAATACTATTTTCATATCTCTGTATTTATTCCCACCTCACTCTGACTTGCCCTGCAGGGCTGGCTGTAGCCACCCCTACCTCCTGCCTCAAAAGCCCCTAGCTGGGCCTTTCTGCAGGAGAGAACTGTCTTTGGATTGCCCTCTAAAGCGTACAGCCTCCTACAATGGAAGTGTGCAGAGGGTATTTTATAAGTTGAAATGAATTTCCTAAGCAGTTGAAAGTATCACTTTAATGGGCAAAAAAAAAACCAGATATCACTTTCTTTCTCTCTTCCATTCTTTTGGTGGTTAAAAGAAAGAGCATTGTAAATACCCATCATTTTTATTCTGGCTTGACTTGGCAGCGAGTACCCATACAAAGCAGGCTTCCTATTAGCCTTTTGGAGATACAGTAGAAAGCCAATTAAATAATGACAGAAAAGGCTTACTTCTAACAATATATACTAATATAATTAAATATATATGGAAAATTCCATGTGTTAAAATGGTGGTCTAGTGCCTAACACCTCACCACTTACTTTCAAATAGAAGCTATTTTTGTAAGCATGTAGGAGTCTAGTAATATCAGTTTAGCTAGAAATCATTTTAAGTTTAAATCCATGATATAGAGCATGGATTAAACAAGTGAAAGCAAATTAAAGAGAGAATGTTTGGATTACAGAGAGTAAAATCCATGTAACTGTGAGAGGTTTTGGGGAGGAAGTTTAATGACACATTTCTATGTATGATTCTCACATATATACAAAGTGTAGGAGTATTCCTCTTCCCAGAAGTCTAGAATTCATGATTTTGTAATCAAGCTTATAGAGTGATTCACACAAAGCCTTTCTTTTTCTTTCTCCTTTTTAAACCATAAATTTGGATAAATTATGAATTAGGGAGTTTTTAGTTAGTATAGTGGTGTCTTTTGGAATTTCTTCTTAATTTTTCCATGATAAATTAAACTTTTTTTTTTTTTGAGGAATCAGGAGCCAGGGATTGAATTCAGGACCTCATATGTGAGAAGCCAGCACTCAACAACTGAGCCATATCGGCTTCCCTGAGTTGGTTTTTTTGTTTGTTTTGCTTGTTTGTTGTTTTTGTTTTTTCAGGAGGCACTGAGAACCAAACCTGGGACCTCGCATGTGGGAGGCGGGTGCTCAACAGCTTGAGCCACATCCACTCTCCAAATTGCACATTTTAATAAGTTCAGAAGTTTAATCAAAGAAGTGTTTGTTTTTTTTAACCTTCCACAGAGTCTAATTATAAATGAACTTTGTAGTAACATTATCCTTGACCAGGTTTTTGTGTAGCAGTAGATGTCTTTATTTTATACATTTCCTTTAGTTTTATGACTAGATTCTTAATAATATTTGTTCTCTTTCCCACTTCCCCCATCCTACCATGTCCTTCTCCCTTCCTAGGACCTGAATCAATACAGCTCAATACTCAGTCTTCATTTATTGTAGCTACTTTGAGAGTCTCTTGATCCTGGACACGTAAGACTTACTGTTTACTAAACACTGATTATAAGTGGTAGGGACTATGCAGGTTGCTTTATACATATTATTTTATTTAGTGTTCGCAGTACCTCTACAAAGGCGGTGTTGTTAGCTCTTTTTTTTATAGATGAGGAAACAGAAGTTCAGAGAGTTTAAGTAACTCTCCCAGGGTTATACCGAAAGGAGAGTAGTTTAGCCAAGATTTAAACTCAGCTACTTCAAAACCATTACTCATTTTATTGTGCACCATCCTTATTCTTCTATAACTTTTCCTATTTCATAAAATTTATCTCCCAGGAACAAGAAATTTTCTCTCTGCTGGAGGTTATAGCCTATTTTCTGTTTTATAACATTACCAAGTACATAATTTGATACTATGTATGAAAATCAGGTAGTCACGAAGGTAAGTCATATAGCAAACTTACATATAGGAAAAAAAATAGAAAAAATAACTGTACTAAGTGAACCATCTGTCACTTGGTGTCATCTTCCCCCTTGGGTACAGGCCTTGGAGCTTTTGGGTCTCAGGGGTTCTTTTTATTGGCTTAATTGTTTAGCTCAATTCCCTTGTGCTTCCCATTGTATTGCACACTTCTCTACTAGAAAGGGATGAACACTGGATAGTAGTGAGCATATAAATATAGTTGTTTTTTTTATTTTTTTATTTTTAAAAGATTTATTTATTCCCCTCCCCCCACCCCCTGTTGTTTTTGGCTTGCTGTCTGCTCTCAGTGTTATTCTGTGTCTGCTTGTCTTCTCTTTAGGCAGCGCTGGGAACCAATCCTGGGACCTTCCAGAGCAGAGAGAGGCACTTAATCTCTTACGCCACCTCAGCTCCTTGGTCTTCTCCTCTTATTGTCTCTCCTCTGTGTCTCTTTTTGTTGCATCATCTTGCTGCACCAGTTCTCCACGCGGGCCAGCACTCTGTGCTGGTCAGCACTCCTGTGCAGGCCAGCTCTCCTCCATGGGCCAGCTCACTGCTCGGGCCAGTTCGCCTCGTGGGCCAGCTTACCTTTTTACCAGGAGGCCCCAGGAATAGAACCCTGGACCTCCTGTATGGTAGATGGGAGCCCAGTCACCTGAGCCACATCCGTTTCCCTATAGTTTTATTTTTAATTTTAATTTAATTTTATTTTTTGAGGTACTGGGGCCGGTCATTGAACCTGGGCCCTTGTATGTGTGAAGCTGGCACTCAACCACTGAGCCACATTGGCTCCTCTGAGTTGTTTTTTTTTGTTTGTTTGCTTGTTGTTTGTTTTTTTGTTTTTAAGGAGGCACTGGGGACCGAACCCGGAACCTCCCATGTGGGAAGCAGGCGCTCAACTGCTTGAGTCACATCCGCTCCTCTATAATTTTTTAAAATATAGTTTTAATAAAATAAACACATGGACACAAACATTGACTAGTGGGTTGGTAATCCAATAGTCTTTTGAAATGTTTAAAAAATGTGAAAATAAAGCAAATTAAAGTTGGTATAATTTTGAGCATTTAATGGAGTGTAAGAAGAAAGAACCCATTTGACCCTGAGGCTTAGCCACATTCACTGATGTAGGATTACATTTCCTTCTCCACAAGTTGAGCAATGTTATTGGTTCTGCAGGAACTAATATTTACATAATCATAATGTTGTAAATGAACTAAATAGTTTATTGTTTAATCTCCATTCAAGACAAGGAAAGATGTACTTATAACTACAGAATAAAATAATGACCCAAGGTTTTGAAACCTGACACTGTGAAGGGAGTGGAAGAGCTGATAGAGGTTAATGATTCAGTGGCAGGAGGAAGAGAGGTAGAGGGTTTTGTCGGGAAGCTAATTCCATTCTCTTACATGATGGGACGTCAAGAAATACTGTGTAATGCTGATGAAATAAGAAACAGAGCTAACCAATTAGAGAACTAAAAATAGCATAACCAAGAAAACTCAGGAAGAATTAAAGGTGAAGGAAGTGTGAATGAGTTAGATATGGGGGCGGCAGTAAGTCAATAGACACTGCCTGAAATTGATAACTCAAGAGGAGATATAAGCTCATTATTTAGTTAAGCTGATAACCACAGAAGGACAGTAAAAGCAGTTAACAATGGAAGAGAATGAAAATGGGGCATATGGGCCCAGGGACATTTACTTTCCATTTAATACCATCTGGTTCCGTTTGGGAAAAAAATTTTTTTTAACTGTACATGCATTACTTTTAAAATGATTTCAGAAAAAAGAATTTTGACAGTTGTCAAGTGTCAGGAATAATTTTCCACAGTGCTGCTATTACTAGGGTACCAGGGACCGCTCTTGCCCTTGGCAAAGGGCTCTAGTTCCCAAAGGATCAGGACAGTGGCAAGTTGGGGTGGGGTTACAAAGAATTGACACCCCCAGTCCGCATTCAAGTGTTCAACTGGTTGCATTCAACTGGTTGCATTCTGATCAAAGGTGACAAAAGTCTTCAGGTAATGCAAAGATAAAGAAAAACAAAACAAAACAAAACATACCTTTCCTCAAAACATAAGAAGTGAAAGGGCTCCTGCTACCAGAAGCCTGCAGGAACCCCTGAGGCTCCTGCGGCCTGGGGATCTTGCTTCCTCTTCTAGGATGCTGTAGCCATTCCCGGGAATAGATGCCTGAATTGCCTTTGTTTTCTCTGCTCTGAGTTGTGGCTGAACTTCAGGGCACTGACTTCCTTCCAGGAACTTCCTGAAAGGGGAAATTTTGACTTTCCTTTATGAACGCTCTAAATGCCTGTGGGTTGAACAATGGCCACAGCAGTTGTTTTTCAAGAAAGGACTGGGTTTTGTTTTGACCTTGTGAAGGATGAATTGTTGGCGCCTCCAGCTGGGCGGTCAAGGGAGGGAGTCTTCGGGTTGTCTGTTAGGGAATGGTCAGCTGAGTAAGGGATGGCACTTGATCACCAAAAGGATGAAAAGCCTCGCCAAACACTGAAAACATTCTCGTTCAGCATGGGTAAACATTTGGTGTGTCAGAAGGATGGAGTCGGAAATGAACTGTTTAGAACTGCAATTCAAGGGCTTGGGGTGGGGTTTGAGCCCTTGGAAAATGTTAAATTGATTGCCATTTTTGCTTCTAGCTTTAGTTTTCCTGGTCGTGCTCTGAACTGCAGAGCAGTGATGGAGTTAGGGTGGGAAATGGAGTTTGAAGAAGAGTGGGGGAACTAACTGGGGAGTTGCTGTCAGTAGCTCGAGGAAGCACCATGGCTTAGTATATATTTTATAAGTAGTAGATGCTCTCATCCAGAATGTCTCTTTTTTTGTCTCTCTCCAGCCTGATTTTGACACTTCCCCCCAATTTCTAAATAATCCCATCTTTTGAGATAAAGGATGCAAAAGTGATACTCTGAGGTTCTCATAGCTGCTGGAAAATCCTGCCCAGTACTTGTAGCTGCAGTTTTGTCTGTCAGAAATGGTTTTGCTGTTGATTTCATCTGGGGCTTGCAAAGTCAAATGTTTCCAGGATTCAGGTGGGTGGCTTTAAATGAGTGACAGTGTCTGGGTGGGGACTCTGGCAAATTAAATCCTCACTGCTCATCGAAGCTGCTGGTCAGCTTCAAATGTTGCCATGTATGGAGAGCAGGCTTAGGGTTGCCAGAGCTTCCAGTTTTTCAAGAAAAACAAGAAGTCTGAATATTTATGTAAAATCCCTTGGGTTTTAAATGTTGCCAACTAATTAAAAATTTTAAAAACAACTGCCCAGACTTTAAAAACAAGACCGTTGGTTGGATAAAGTCTCTGTGCCACCAGTTTTTCCCTCTGGTTAGCACTCTTAACTCCTGTCTCCCAGTTGTTCTTTTGCTTTTATTGTTGAAAATGAGCTGAAAATCTCCCACTTTATTTAACTTCTATCTTATCCCCAAAGCATTTAAGGATGCTGTCATTTTATATAACAATATAATATGAATCAAAAGTAGGTAAAAAAAGAAAAGTCAAAACAATTATAATGTAATAAATGGAACTGGAATGAAATGTATATATACATATATGAACATTTCAGTGGGACTACAAATGGGGCATTGAACTTCCTAGCAAATCACATAACACGTAAATCTTATCACTTCTACTATTTGTAGTGTCCTTAAAAACAAACCACCAAACAGAGGCACAGCTCTTCCTCATCACAGATAGCGTTTTATAGGATTGTTCTTTCTATTGCCCTTAATTAAAAGGCTGATAACATTACAGTAACCTGCAGTATAGGAAATGAGATTGTGGGGACTGTCAGTGGGATAAGTTGCAGGTAAAAGCCTTCTGCTGTTCTAATTTATGCCAGTGGGGAGTTGGCAGGGGCCGGGTAAGGGGTAGGGATGAGGTAGGTAGGGAGACAGGCATTTGAGAGCCCTGTCTCTGGAAGCAGAGGGTCTGAGCTTGAATTGTAGCCCATCACTTAGTAGTGGTGGACCTTGGGTAAGTTGCATTATTTTTCTAGACCTCAGTTTCCTCTTCTGTAAAATGGGAATTTTTATATAATAGAACCACTCTCTTCAGGCAGTTGTACAACCGACTCAGTTCAGATAAAGTACTCCTCTCAGTTCCTGGTGCCCAGTAAGCATTCATAGGAGTTGGCTGTGGCAAATTTAGAGGAATTCTAGCAGTGGGCACTTATTTGTCACAGTGATCAAATAATGCTGTACAAGATTTATGTAAAGGACTTCAGTGTTTCTGTTTTTGTGTGTGTGTGTGTGTGTGTATGTGTGTGACCGTAAAATATTTTATTTGTAATGATTATTCTACTGAATCCCAAGTCACCAACTCTGTGTTGTTTCTATGTACAGATTATTTTGCAAGGTTCTATGGAATGGCCTCTGGCAAGAAACGTATATTTTGGTAAACAAGATATATATGCATGAACAATAGAAGGTTGGGGCACCTACGCCATCAGTTCAGAGGGGTTTTTCACATTGGGTTGATACTGAGGTATGACTTCTCAGATGAAGTCTGAGTTGGCTGACTTAATATTTTCAGGCTAGATTTTTATATGTCGAGTAATTCCAAACACTGTACAAAAATATTTCAGGCCATGAAATGATGCTCAGGAAGGATTTACCTGAGTATTTTTATCTGAATCATTATTGGGGAGAGTGGAACAACGGCCATTAGCCATGCTTTACAGTTTGTATTAATGAAAATTTATTGCGGGAAATTTAGGTTGGGCCATCATATGCACGTTTCATTAGTACTGAGGATCCTCTCAGCTGACCTTGTGTCCACAGGTTGATGAGGATCTGCGTATGCAGGCATGGCGCTGCCCCCTAGGCCTTGGCACAGAGCCCTGGGTTCTGGCGTTGGTGACACCCTTGGCCTTCGTGAAGCAAGGGGGCCCGTCACGTCTCCTCATCTATAAATTGGTGGGTGATGACACTAGTGCCTGCCTCATAAGGAGTGCTATAAAGATGACATGAGTAAATACCTTTTAAAAAGTCTTTACAAAAATGTTAGATTGTATATGTGGTAACAGAATTAGAACAAAACAAAAAGCTGTGAAACTACACAAACAGTGAACCCTAAGTTAAACCATGGAATTTAGTTAATAGTGCAGTTATAAAAATGTGCTATCATCAATTGTAACAAATGTTCTACACCAATGCAAGGTGTTAATAATAGGGTGGTATATGGGAATCCCGTGTTTTATGCATGGTTTGTTCTGTAAACCCACAACTTCTCTAATAAAGAAATAATAAAGAGTAGAAAAAAATAGTGCATGGCCTAGGTTTAAAAAAAAAGTCCTTGGAACAGTGTCTGGCACATAGTAAGCACTACATGTGTTAGCTATTATTGTTGGCCCCTCTTGGAACAGTGCATGGTAAAATGTTAGCAACAGCTGTCTGGTCAGGCTTGGGTCTGCAGCCTCCAGATTCGGAACAGAATATAGCTAACTGCCCACAGGGAGAGAAGCTCGTAACTTTATGACACTCTGGATCTTATTCTCTCCGTGGCTGTGGAAATGTTGAAGTGTGTGTGTGTGTGTGTGTGTGTGTGTGAGAGAGAGAGAGAGAGAGAGAGGGTGAGGGTGAGAGAGAGAGAGAGAGAGAGACCCAGAAATTAAAAACTCAGCTGCAGCCTCAGCTGCAGCTCACTTACTCTCTGATACAGGACAAGTTCTTCAGGCTTCAGATAAGTTTGTTTATTTGAGTCTGTAAAACAGGTTTAGCTTCTCATTCTTGATGTGTGCTGAATTTTCAGACTTGGAAAGCATTTGGGGATGTAATAGATGGGAGATGGGTGGATAAATAGGTTATATTCTAAAATAACATTAAAAATGGAGAGGCCAGTGTTACCACTAGGTATTATTAATTTAACTCTCAGATTTTCATGGGAATCCAAGTCTATAGTATTTTTATATGAGAAAACTTTTACCTTATTGTCATATAATGGCCTAATAAAGACTTTAATCAGTTGTTAAATTTTTTTGTTTCCTGGAAATATTTTGAACATGAAGACCCTGAAAATGCATTCAATGGGTCCCTTCCCCTCATTTCTATCAAAGACTGGATTTGAATCTTAGTGTACTTTTGAACCCTTCTTAATGAATTTGTATTCTTTGTGCTGAGAGCACTTTATCACACACGGTGTGTATCTGGCTTCCGGGGCCTCCTTTTTTGTGGGAGTGGCTCTGAAATGCGAGGTTATACAGAGATAAGGGCATACAGTGACTGCATGTAAAAATACACCCCAGCCTTTAGGGCTGCACATGCTGCACTGGGTGGGAATTGGCTGGAGGCAAAGGTGGCAGATCTTTGCTGTAGAGCCAGGCTCCTAGCCCACTTGGGTCTGAAAATGCATGCATGAGATCATGGGTTCTCTTTCAGAGCAGTTCATTTCATGTTTTCCTTTAGGAAATAATCTTGGCTCTTCTCACACATTTATTATTCAAATGAAATTTAGAATCATTCTGTTAACTTCTAAAAAAAAATCTCATGGGTATTTTGAATGTGATTGTGCTAATTATATAGATTAATTTAGGGAAAATTTACACTTTTACAATCCAGGAATGTGGTATGTCTTGCCTTTCTTTCTCTCGCTTTCTTTTTTTTTAAAAAAATGCCCTCTCTTTTTTTTTAACCTCAGTAAGTGAAATCTTGTACTTTTATTGATGTAGGTCCTACACATTTCCTGTTAATTTATTTCTAGATATTTTATATTTCATTTTGATTACTCTAGTGTCTTGGCTGTTCTTAAATTATATCTTGTAACTGTCTTTTGCTGATTATAGGCAAGCGGTTGATTTTTGCATATTTATAAGTGGGCTTTTGAAGCCCATTTACTGAATTGCCCGAAAATGGTAATTGATGTTGCCTGCTTTGGGGAGAAAAAAAGAGTATGTGAAAAATATTTTAATTTTATTCCCTTTTAGGCTCCAAAATGAGTCCTGGGTCTCTATTTTTATTCACTGTTGTATCCTTAGCATCTACCTCAGAATTTACCATGGTATATACTTGATAAATATTTGTGGACTATTTGTTAACTTTCTTACTTATGTAATAGATTTTCAGTTGTTTGGCTTGTCTTTTTTAAGCAAGACATTTATACTGTCCCAAATAATAGTACTTTTGTCTCCTTTCTAGTATTTTTCCCTTTGATTTTAATTCTTAGTATTTTGGCTAGAATTCTTGTTCAGGGTTCAGTGATCGTCACAATCGTAGGCATCTTCATTTTGGTCCTGAATTTAATGGGAATATCCTTAATATTTTATTGTTGAAGCCTGAAGAAGGCACTTTAAAAAAAATTACATTGAAGATGGTTCCTTCTATTCCTGGTTTAGTAGAAGTTATTCTATTTTAAAATCAAGAGTAGCGTCTCTCTCTTTCTCTCTCTCTCTCTCTCTCTCGGATTATTTGGTTTTTAAACTTTGATTTATTTATGTGATAACATATTTAGATATAGATGCTAAATAAAGTGTTATTGAATTACTAGAATAAACCCTGTTTTCCAATAATATACCACTGAATTTAATTTGGTACTTTTTCTTATGATTTTATGTTTATATTCATAAATTAGATTCTCTTTAGCACTTTTTTCATGTGTGTTATTCTGGCCTGATGAAATGAATTGAAAACTTTTCCATTTATTCTGTGCTGTGAAAGAGTGAAAGAGAGGGAAAGAGAGAGATACATACACACACACAACTTTTAATTTAAATTGTATAGGAATTAACTGGTCCTTGAAGGTTTGGCAGAACTCATCTGTAAAACTGACTGAGTGGCGGCCTTTTATTTATTCTTCCTTGTTATTTAATACTGTGCAAGTATTTATAGGCAGAAAATTTAGAATGTAACAGATGACTAATCAGAAAACAACCTGAATTCCTCCTCTTCAGAGAAATTCATTAATAACCTTTTGGTTTATGTCCATTTAAGCATTTTTCTATGTATAAACACAAATATATAGATGTTACATGGGTTAGTTTAGTAAATGTTATTGTCTTCTGCATGTTATTTTGTAACATTTTGAACATATGCCAGTAAGAATAAAGCTACATAATTTTTGTGGGTTGCGTAGTATTTCATTTTATGAATATATAGTAATTCATCTAACCATTTCTCTATGGAGAATGTTCAATGATCATTCCTATAGAGAAATCATTTCTTAATTATGTTTTCCCCCACTGTGACAAAGTCCTACAAATGTAATTACTGGGTCAAAAGGTAATGGGCATTTTTAAGTACACATTTGGTCAAAATGCCTTCCAGAAATGTTCAATTAACAGTGTATGTGAATGTCATTTACCTATAACTATTACTGATAAATTCATAAAAGAAAATGATCTGATAATAATTTAGCCTGTGACCACAGGAGGGCTCATCTCCTTGCCTGGGATGGATTAGGAAAGCCTCAAGCATTGCAGGCACCAGCGTTAAACTGGTTAATCTAATTAACTGCTTTGCATTTAGGAGCCTTGGGCATTTGGTGGATACGCGGTGCTGGTCTTGAGCCAGTCGGCAGAGGCTTGCAGACTCAAGGCCCATTCCATATTCCTATCCCAAGGACTGAGAACCAACTAGTGTTGTGTCTCCTTTGCCACTTGGTTGTACCAGAAGAGAAAGCCAAAAATTTTTTTTTTTTAAATCAAAGTTAAATTTGTTCATAAGAAAATATGTTCAAGAAGTAAAAAGTATATAAAGTAGAAATGGAAAATCTCAACCCCACCTTCCAGAAACAAATCATTATGTGCAATTTGGTATCTGCTTTTCCAGACTTTGGTTGTTTGGTTGGTAGTTTTCTACTCAAGAGCATAAATTGCAGGGGAGGCATCTTCTTTGTCTTCTGATCAATGGGAAACCAACACAGACTGAAAAGAGGCTTTGCTTACTTTGCCATGTTTAATTTCATAACATTTCTTCCAATAACAAGCTATTTTACACTTGGGGAAATTTAAAAAGCTTGCCCAGAGTCGATAGGTAAAAAGTAGTAGAGCAGGGATTTGGACCCAGATCTGTTTCCATGATGCTCTCTCTCCTGTTTTCAGGATCCTGTCTCTGAACCTGTGCTGTCCAATATAATGGTCATTAGCCACATGTGGCAATTTGCATTTAAATTAATTAAAATAGAATTAAGTTTAATTCCTCAGTCACACTATGTTTCCAGTGCTGGAAAGGCATAGGTGTGTAGTTGTTACTAAAGAACAGATTAAGAACATCTACGTCATTGCAGGAAAGTTCTACTGGGCAAAGATGGAGCCATGGTAAAGTCATAGGTAAAGGGCTGATTTTAAGATCTCAGCTAGCACATTTAGTAGACTCTCTGTTCTAGATTTAGGGAGATAGCCCTGAAAACCCTGCTTGTTCCAGAAATGGGGCAAAACTGCTAGGCCCAAAATTTAAAAATGAATTATTGATCACCTCTTGTGTTTTTAGCTCTCTGCTGGGATTGGGATGCAAATGTTCTAAGAAATGCATACATTTACTGTAAGGTTTGGGTGTATCTGGAAGTGGAACTACCAGAACAAAACAATTTTTGTTCCCCTGAAAAAAGTGAGGGTGATGTACTTCTTTTCCTGCTGTGTATATATAACCTCTTAACCAAACCATAATCTGTGTTTTTAAAGGTAATATTTTAAGAGTGTGTTAGTAGAGCTGGAGAAAGGCTAATCCTTGCCAACACCCAAGTTTTGATTATGGCTCTTAAGTGCTTATATTACTGGTGTGTGCACTTGGGGAGCTTTGTGATAACTGTGTAGGAAATAAAACTAGGGAAAGATGCTTGTGTCGAGGGCAGAGATGATGTGGGTTGGCAGAACACAGCCCAGTATAGGGCAGAGTAGAGAGGACTGGTTTGTGACTGTCAGCTTCCATAAAAGTTCAAACCTTGAGCGATCTAGATGCTCATGAAGACCTTAATAGTGATTTGGAAAACAGGGGTGCTGATTTTCCATTTCTATAGAATACCTGTCTGAGACTAGAAAACACACTTACATTTAGTAGGTGCTCAGTACATGCCTGATGAAGAAAAGAATGCTGTGCCTTGGGATTGCCTGGAAAATCCATAGTATTGCACTGTTACATGGATAGAAAGCAAGCTGGGATGCTTTCCAGTGTTACTGAAATGACACTGAAAACTGTTTTGTTGTGTAATATTGAAAACTCTTAGTATATTATGGCATAATCTCTCTTCCACTACTTTTCCTCTTCACTGAATGAAGGATTGCACATCTGTTATTTTTTCATCTCCCACAGACATCTACATTTTTGGGCTTTCTGTTTAACATCTCCAGTATCGGGAAATGCTAAACCATTGCATCAGACTAATTGTATAGGGAGGCAAGATCTTGGGCAGTAAACAAGCTAATTCCTGAGTCTAAATTGGAAACCTTAATCGTTGTATAAACTTTCAGGCCAGCAGAAATTCTTAAATTGCTGCTTTACGACCCTGAATGGTAATTCGGGTGTGTGAGGAAATTACAGGGAATCACAGGAGTGTGAAATCATTAAGAGAGCCACAGTTGTATTTCCCACCTGCAGGTGGCAAGGCCAAAGGGAGCATTTGGGGGGCTGAGTGAGACTGAATGGGCTGCTTGACTGCCTTATGAGGGAGTTACAGCATGGCCCAGATCTCAGAAAGAACAGACCCGGAGGGCATATGCAAACCAAAGGCCAGCCTCAAGAAGTTAAACACACTTTAATTTCTTCAAGGAGAAAGTGCTGTCTTCATTCGTTGAAAATATTTTTATTTGGAGGAAACTTATGTGCCCTGCAATCATGCATCACTGGGGAGAAGGCTCTAGGTGCAGGTGCTTGCCATGTCACTTCCTCCAGGCTTTGTGGAAGTGGAATAAACTTGCCCAGGGGAGGTGATTTCCCATAAAATCCCTGCACTTAGAAATTACTCACCCAGTGGAATGCTGGCTCTCGTCCTCTCTTTAAGAGGCCCGGCCTGTTAGTGTCTCTGCTTTGGCAAACAGCAGTGTCTTTCTTTTGGTTTGGTATGCTTATGAAGATTAATTTGGAATGAAATGTTATTGAAGGCCAATTATCTCTGATGTCAGATCTATTAGAACAGAGCAATGCTGTTGATTGGGAAATGGAAAGCATTTGAGCTAGTGTCTGGGAAATACATTAAATACATTGAATGTTACTGCCTTGTCTAATAGCCTAATTTAAATGACCTTTTTTCGTTGCTATTGCATTAGGTTCTTCCACATAGACTTCAGAGTCCAAGAGGAAGGAAACTGTATGGAAAATGAACACTTAGGCGTCTTGATAACCTTTATTGTCATTTGTATAAAAATTGGAAAACACTTAAAGGGAATCCTTAGTTCTTATTTCTTCTACAGAGAAAAGAGGGAAATAATTCATCTTTTGAATTTAGTGGTTCATTTGGCCCATAGGGACTTAATTTTATCTGAAGTGACGCAAAAGTTCTTTATAGTAGGCAAATAGCATCCTTGGCGTCTTTGTTTCTGCCTTTCTGCAACTTCAGTTCTTGAGATACCTTTTTTAAAATTGATATATAATTCACACAACATAAAATTCACCATTTTAAGGTGTACAAGTCATTGGTTTTTTAGTATATTCACTATGTTCTGCAGCCATCACCACTATTTAATTCCAGAATATTTCCATCACCCCCAAAAAGAAACCCCTAACTTATTAGTAGTCAGTCCAAAGTTCCACCTCTCCCCAGCCCCTGGCAACCACTCTTTGTGCCTTGGATTTGTATATTCTGGACATTTCATATTCACGGACTCTTACAATATGTGTGCCCTTTTGTGTCTGTCTTCTTTCACTTACCATAATGTTTTCAAAGGTTATCGATGTTTTAGCATGTATCAGAACATCATTCTTTTTTATGGCTGAATACTATTCTACTGTATGGATATACCACATTTTATATGCCCATTCATCAGTTGGTGACATTTGGGTTGTTTAGATATCTTAGATATCTAACTATAGACTAATTTCACTTAGTAGAGTTTCATAAATACGGAATCATGCAGTGTGTCCTCTTTTGTCTGACCTCTTTTCACTCTGTAAAAATACTTTGAGATTCATCCATGTTTTTGCGTGTATCAATAGTTGGTTCCTTTTTGCATTGTATGGACATACCACATTTTCTTTATCCATTCACCTATTGCTGCATATTTGTATTGTTTCAGTTTTTGGCTACCACAAGTGAAGCTGCTATGAACATTCTTTTTTCCTTTTTGGGTAAATACCTAAGAGTAGAATGACAAATGCACAGTGTAACTTTCTAAGAAACTGCCAAACTGTTTTCCAGAATGGTTGTAACATTTTACATTCCCTGTTGCAGTGTATGGGAGTTTCCATTGCTCCACTTGGTGTGGTCAGTTCTTTTAACTTTTCATTTTAATAGGTGTGAAGGGGTTTTAATTTGCATTTCCCTAGTGACTAGGTTATAGAGCTTTTTTTCCCCCATGTGCTTATTTGCCATCCATATATCTTATTTGATAACATGTGCAAAGCTTTTGCCTATTTCCCACCTTGGATTACTTATTTTCTTAATTGAGTTTTGAGAGTTATTAATATTTTCTGGATACAGGTCCAGATGTATGCTCTGCAAATATTTTCTCCCTGTCTGTGGCTTGTCTTTTTTTTTATTTTTTATTTTTTTAAAGATTTATTTATTTACTTGATCCATTTTAAACCGCCCCCCCTTCTCCATTTTGCTGTTTTGTGTCCATTCGCTGGGCAATTCTCTGTGTCTGTTTTCATCTCTTCTCATCCTCCTCCTCCAGTCTTCACCAGGATTCGATCCTGGAGACCTCCGATGTAGGAGAGAGGTGTTCTGCCATCTGCGCCACCTCGGCTTCTGGTTTTTGGAGCTTTCAGAGCATCTCGTTTTGTCTCTCTCCTTTTACGTCATCATCTTGCTGCACGGCTCCCGGGGCCTGGCGGCTCACCGGCACACAGAACCTGGCAGCCCATGCACCTTCTATATATATATATATATTTTTTTTTTTTTTAATTTTACCGGGAGGTCCCGGGGATCGAACCCAGGTCCCTCCATATGGCAGACGGACGCCCAACCATTTGAGCCACATCCGCCCCCTGTGGCTTGTCTTTTGAAAAGCAGAAGTTTTAAATTTTGATGAAATGCAGTTTACTGCTTTTTTTCTCTTATTATTATATTTAGGAAATTGTTGTTTAACCCAAGGTCACAAAAAGTTTTCTTCTAGATTTAATATAAAACCTAAAATTATAAAACTTATAGATGAAAACATAGGAGAAAATATTTTGTTGATTCTTATAGCTGGTGCAAAATATGTATATCCAATTGTTCAACAAACAACCATTTGTTGAAAATACTATCTTTCCTCCATTTAATTGCCTTTGCATCCCATGCAGTAAACTCACTGGTGATCAAAGTCCATAAATGCTCTTATATTATAGTTAGCCCAGTGCTTGCTGGACCTAACACCTGGACACAGTTACCTGGCCGAGTTGACACATTAGCCTAATCATCACAGTCACTAACCAGTTGTGTGTGTATGTATTGAATATATATCTATATATATCTATATATATCTATATCTATATATATATCTATATATATATAATATGTCCATTTCTGTGTTCTTTATTCCATTCATCTATATTTGTTTATCCTGATGCAAATACCACACTATCTTAATTAATGTAACTTTTTAAGAAAATTTAAAATCAGATGTTAGCCCTTCTCATTTGTTGTTCTTTTTCAAAGTTTTGGCTTTTCTATAGCATTTCCATATGAGTTTTAGAGTCTGCTTGTTAATTTCTACAAAGGAGCCCTCAGGGATTTTAATAGGGATTGGGTTATCTCTGTAAATCAATATTGGAAGAACTGGCATCTTAATATTTGGTTGTTCTACCCATGAACACAAGATATCTCTCTGTTTATGAAGATTTTCTATCATTTCTCTTGGAAGTATTTTGTACAGCTTGTGCATATCTTTTATCATTTATCCCTAAGTATTTCATAGTTTTGATGCTATTGTAAATCATATTTTTAAAAATTTAATTTTTGATCATTTGTTGCTAGAATATAGATAGGATTAATTTTTGAATATTGGTCTTTTATCCTACAACCTTGTTAAACTCATTCATTCTATTAGTTTTTTTTTTTTTTTTTTTTTTTTTTTTTTTTTTTTTGTAGCATTCTTTAGATTTGCCATACAGATGATCATATCTTCTATGAATAAAGACTTTTTCCTTTCCAATCTGGATGGCTTTTATTTCTTTCTCCTACCTTATTGCATTGGCTAAAACTTCTAGTTCAGGGTTAATACAGTGGTAAGAGTGGTAAAGTGGTATCTTTCTCTTGTTCTTAATAATAGGGTGAAAGTATTCAGTCTTTAACCAGTAAGTATGAGAACTGTAGGTTTTTCAAAGGTATTGTTTATCAGGTTGAGGAAGTTCCCTTCTATTCCTAATTTGATGAGTTCTCTTTACATACTACTTTAGTAGCATCACAAACATTTACTATGTTGTGTTTTCATTATTATTCAGATCCTAATACATTTTTTTTCAATCTTTTTCTGTTTTTCTGTTTTTCTTTTTAGATCCTAATACATTTTAATTTCCCTACTGATATTTTTCCTTGTCTTACATGTTCTCTAGAAGTATGTTTTTTAGTTTGCTCATATTTGGGTATTTTTCTATATATCTTTCTTTGATTCATTTATAATTCCATTATGACCAGAGAACATATTTTGTATGATTTGACTCTTTTAAAACTTAATGAGACTGGTTTTATAATGTAGAATATAGTCTAATTTAGTAAATGTTTGTGTGCACTTAAAAAGAATGTTGATTCCATTTTGGTTGGGAGAAGTATTCTATAAATGTCAATTAGATTTGGTTAGTAGTGTTGTTCAAGTCTTTTATACCCTTGATGAGTTTTTTATCTACTTCTATCCATATTGAGAAAGGGATATTGAAGTTTTTGAGTATGATTATGGATTTATCTATGTTTTTCTGCAGTTCTATCATTATTTGTTTCTTATATTTTGAAGGTCTTTTATTAGGTACATAAACATTTAGTATTGTTCTGTTCTTTTGATAAATTGACCCTTTTACCACTATGAAATGATCTTCTATATTCCTGAAAATATTATTTGCTTTAAAATCGACTTTATCTGATATTAATATATCCACTTGTTAGTGGAATGCTCTGGGTTCTGAGCCTCTATGTCACATAAAAGAATTTTATGTCACATAAAAGAATTTAAGTACATGCCATAGGGTAGGTGAGTAAAGAGTTTATAAAGAAAGGAAAAAAGAGATAAGTACACAACCCAAGACATGGTACTGACATGCTACAGGATGAGACGCACACGTGAGGCCCCAGGTTAGGCCTTTTTAAAGTCTTTCCTCCTCCCCTTTCCTAATGTTGGGGAGGGGCCCCAGCTGTTTGCTGTTCTGATTGGTTGACCTCCCTGTTAGCTTTGAGGGGGCCAATGGAGAGGCCTGTTCGGAGTTATCTGGGGCTTCCCCTTGACCGCAGAAAGAGTTCCAAATGAGACCTCAAGGCCAGGGTCTAGGTGGAATCTTTCTGGCTTTGTTCTTAGTAGCAGAGGGTTTCCAGAGGGGGTCGCACGGCCATGCTCTTTGCCAGGTCTCAGCCACCTTCCCTCTTTGCCTTTACTAACCTGCCTTACACTCTAGTTTTCTTTTGACTAGTGCTAGCATGATATGTATTTTTCTGTCCTTTTTTTCTTTGTATCTTTATATTTAAAGTGTTTTTTGTAAGCAGCATATATATGAGTCTTGCTTTTTTGTCCATTCTGACAATCTGTGCCATTTATTTGGGAGTGTTTAAACCAATTTGCAAGGGAAGCCAATATGGTTCAGTGGTTAAGCACCGGCTTCCCATATAGGAGGTCCCAGGTTCAATCTCTGGCCCCGGTAATCTTAAACCAATTTGCATTTAATGTCATTATTGAGATGGTTAGGTTTAAGACTATCATCTCATTATTTATTTTCTATTTGTCCCATCTGTTCTTCTGTTTTTTTCCTCTTTTATTTCCTTCTTTTGGATTAATGGCATTTTTTGGTTTATTTACATTGATCTGTTTTTACTGACATATTTAACATGTTTCTATCATCTTATAATTTGCTTGCAATTTATTATGTTTTGGGGGTGGCAGGGTTTCTTTTATTTTTGATTTCTATATTCCAATCACTGTCTCTAGCTACTCTCAACAATGGGAAGGTCTTACTGTATTAACTTAGAACCCCTTCAGTTTTACATGCTATTCTTTTTTGGTATTTTACTGCCATAATGAACAGTCATTGTAATTACAAATTTTGTGGTATCGGTTGTTATTTAGATGTGCCTATGGTTTAGGAGTTTATTTTTTATGAGGAGTACCTCACTCCTTTTCAGTTTTTTCTTCCTGAAGTATTTCTTTCTGTGTGAATTCAAGGTCACACTGTGGGAAGTCAGTGAACCTAGGATTTGAATACAGGTCTATCTGATTTTAAATCGTGTGCTCTTAAACCTCTGGAAGTATAGTCTAAATATCCCATGGTAATTGGGGACAAGGGGAGTGGTTGCTTAGGAATAGCACCCTCTTGTTAAGTGCATTTGTGCCATTGTTGTGGCCTTTTCAGTAGAACGTAGATGCTCAGCCAGTGCCGATAATTAGTAATAAGGAAAAAAATTGATTATAGTTTTATTATAGTGAAAGGATACATAATAGAAAATGCCAAAGGAAAAGACACATAGGGTGAGGTCTTGGAGGAGCTCAAACAAGCTTTGTGTCCTCTCCATGTGGAGTCAGATGCATCATCCTCCTGGCACAGTGATGTGTCTTATCAATCACGGAAGTCCTGAATATATTTTTATGATTCTATTTTATATCCACTGTTGACTACCTCTGTTTACTTTTTTAAAAGTTGTTGCTATAGGATTTATACTATGAATCTTCAGGTGTAGTATTAGAATCTTAACAATGATATATCTCCATTTCCTTCTTCCATTTGTGCCATAATTGTCATATGTTTTCCTCCTATATTTGCTATCACTCCTACAATCCATTGTTGCTGTTTAAGTTTAAAGAGTCAATTATGGTTATATTAAAAATTAAGGAAAGGGGAGTGGATGTAGCTTAGTGGTTGAGTACCTGCTTCTCATGTACAAAGTCCTGGGTTCAATCCCCAGTACCTTCTGAAAAAAAAGAAAAAAAATAAGAAAAAATAAGAAGAAAACATTTATCACTTTTGACTCTCTTCATTTCTTTGAGAGAGATTGAGGGTGAATTTGGTATCTTTTTCTTCTCTCTGGAAGTACTTCTTGTAATACTTCTCACGGTTTAGGTCTGCTGGCCGTGAATTCTTTTATTTGTCTGAAAAAGTTTTTATTTTTGAAATGTGCTTTTAGTGGATAGAGTATCTGGGCTGGCAGTCTTTTTCTTTTCACAGTTTTGAAGATGTTACTTTATAGTCTTACCTTGCATAGTTTCAGGTGAAAAGTCTGCTGTCATTCTTATCTTTTTTCCCTCTATATGTAAAATAATTTTTTTTTCCTTTTGTTACTTATAGGATTTCTACTTTCACTGATTTTCAGTAATTTGATTATGAACTGGCTTGTTTGGTTTTCTTTATGTTTCTTTTGCTTGGTGGTTTGTTGTGGTTCTTGGATTTGGTGGTAATTATAGTTTCATCAAATTTGGAAGATTTTCAGACATTGTTTCTTCAAATCTTTTCTTTTTATGTCCCCACCTCTCTCACCTCTCCTTCTAGACTCAAATTCCAAGTGTGTTAGATAACTAGATATTGTCCCATTGTCCCACACATTATTGGGACTCTGTTACTTTTTTCTGGTCCTTATTTCCCTCTGTGCTTCAGTTTTTTAAATTTCTCTTGCTGTGTCTTCTTGTTCATGTTTGGTATGTTTTTGTCTAAATTCTTGAATTTGTGGAATGTCGTTAATTATAGATTAAAAAAAAATCCTTGTCTTTTCTGGGCCTATTTTTATTGAGTTATCTCCTAGCTATAGGTCTTCTTCTCCTGTTTCTTTATTTGCCTGGCAATTTTAGATTTGAATGCCATACTTTGTGAATTTTACATTGTTGGCTGCTGGATTTTTTGGATACCTTTAGTTAGTGGTGGACTTTGTTCTGTCATGCAATTTATTTGGGAACATTTCAGTAATTTTTAGCCTTGTTTTTAAGCATTGCTAGGCAAAATTTAGAGCAGTCTTTAATTCTACGGTTAATTTAACTCCACTACTACAAGACCCTTTCTGACGACTCTGCCAATGCCCCATGTATTATCCTTTCTGACTGGTGGGGAAATGAGTTATTACCAACCCTATGTGAACTTTGGAAATTGTTCAGCCTATGCTGTCCAGTATTTTTTCCGAAGCCTTATGGAGTTTTGCCCCATTCATATGCAGGTCGTTATTCTGCCACATATTAGGGCACCCCTCTGCAAATCTCCAGAGCCCTTTCTGCAGGCAGTTCTCTCATATTCAGCATTCTGTCATGGAAATTCTAGTTTTCTTAGCCTCCCTGCATTCTGATCTCTGTTTTCTCAACTCAGTGAGAATGCTGTTCTTTTTAGGATTCTCCTCTCCATGGTGTTGTCTAGAAACTGCTTCCAGACAGTAATCTGAAGGCTGTCAAAGGGTATAACTTATTTGTGTCCCTGTGCCTCCTGTTGTCCAGTGCCTTATTACTATTTTTTGGTTTTCTGGTTGTTTTCCATTGTTTATTTTAAGAGAATGAGTATAAATTCGAGCTCTGGCAATATCAATTAAGTTCTAAAAGTATTTGATTCTGCTATTTTAATTTTACATATAAAAATATTACCAGATATTACTTTTAAAGGGAAGAGTATTTTAAAGTTGTTCTGACTGGTTATGCAGTCCTTAACTATGTGTTTCAAATAATGAAATGTATTAAAGATATTTAATATGGATAATGATTGCATACATCTTTTATGAAATGGTTGTTTGTACAAATGATTTCCAGGGTTTCTCTGTTCATTAGCACCTCATTTAAAAGAAAGGCATGAAAAATTAATGAAAGAAAATGAACTCTTGAGTTTCTTATTTTTCTACTTTCTCTAGTATTAGTGAAGGGAAAGTTGATGTAATAGGCTAAAATTATATTCTGGATTATCTGTGGTCTTAATTTAGCTAGGTTATTTCATCTTTTACAATGATATTTGAAAATTATATTCAAAAGTATTAAAATTCCTTTCTTAGAATAACCAAGCAAACTGTATTAAGATAAAGTTAGGAATTGAAGTAGGAAAAGAACGGAATGTCTGTCATAACCAACCAATGTAATTCTTTAGCCGATCTGTGAGGGGGTTGGAAGGGAAGGAAATGAAGTGAGCAGAGAAAATGAAGAAAAAGAAAGATTTGAAAAGAAAGAGAAAGGGCAGGGTGATTCCATACAGCATTTTAAGTGGAACTGAGGATTCCTTAGAGCATTTTAAGTAGAATTTATTATCACCCATAATAATAAATAACACCAAAGCCATATCCACTGTAATCTCTAATATCCAAAAGATTAAAGATCTTGACTCCAGTCCAACTGAGGCAGCGAGTTTAGTGTTATGCCTACATGAGTAAAACTAAAATAAATAGTATAATAGCAGTGAGTGAGGAGGCAAGAAATCCATTTATCATCCACCTTTGCCCTGCTTTTGGAAAGTGGAGGTAATATGGCAGGTAACAGTCAGTTTCCACTCTGCAGGTGTTTTTTTTTTAAGTACCTTTATTGAAATATATTCACATACCAAACAATCTATCCAAAGTGTATAATCAATGACTTTTAGAATAATCACAGTGTTGTGCATTCATCACCACAAAAAATTTTAGAATAATTTCATTACTCCAAAAAGAAAAACTCCACACCCCTTAGCAGTCACCTCTCAATCCCTCTATCTTTCCCCAGCCCTACATAACCATTAATCTAATTCCATCTTTATAAATTGACTTATATTTACATTTTATATAAATGGAATCATATATTATGTAGTACTTTGCATCTGGTTTCTTTCACATATCATAATGGTTTTTTGGTTTTTTTTGCCTGATATTAACATATTGTAACATTAACATACATTTATTCAGTTTCAGAGAAAAACAGTCTTATATTTACAATATTACTCATTCATATTTCACGTGAGGTTTTACTATGCTATAAGTCCCATGTTACATTTTTTTAGCTTTCCTTTCTGGTAATATATATGATCTTAGACTTTACCTTTTAACCACTGTCATACCCATATAATAGCATTGCTAGTTACAAACACTATGTTTCATCTTTTCTATTAATTTCCAAAGATTAACAAACAAACCTTTTACCAATTCTGCACAGGTTAACCCTGTGCAGACTGCATATGGATCACTCATGGTTTTTCATCCATTCTGTCCACCTATATCTTTTGATTGGGCAGTTTAATCCATTCACATTCAATTATATGACTGTAAATGCATTATTTACTTCCACCATTTTATTCTTTGATTTTCAAATGTTGTATCTTATTTTCGTCTGTTTTTTCACTCTTTTGGTTATCCTTTCTGCTATTCTTACCGTCTGCATCTACACTCTCCTTCAAGCCTCTCTCTCTTATTTTTCTTTCGGGCCATAAGGCTTCCTTTAATGCTTCCTGCAAAGGCAGATTCTTTTTTATGACCTCTCTTAGTTTCTGTTTATTTGTGAATATTTTAAACTCACCTTCATATTTGAAGGACATACATAGCTTCATGCGTTTGCCTTACCTGCCTGGTCTTTAATGGCATTAGATTGTTACTAACCCCAGAGGAACTTAGCAACAGGCTATGAAATAAAAGCTGAGTTTAAAAATACTCCTCTGAACTTAACAAATAATTTAACCTAAGTTGGTTGCTCAACAACATTTATATCAGCCTTATATTTAGACATTTCTAGAACCTCCACAGGAAGCCCTCAATTTTCCACATTAGTGACTAGACCAAAGCAATCCAGAATATCTGAATGTCATTTATTGTTGTTTTAGCGGTGTTTTTTTTTTTTTTCTTTTTTTCTTTTTTTTGTTTTTTGCCTTGGGGCTATAGCTGTACTTTTCTAATTACCTTTTAGTTGGTCAATTGGTAAAACTAATATTTATTCTGTTTGTATTGGTAGTAGGGTACAGTGGTGAGGCAGCCCAGTTCTGATCATGGACAACATAGATTGATAGAGTTTTTTTTGTTTTTGTTTTTGTTTTTAAATTTATATATATATATTTTTTAAAAGTTGCTTAGATTACATAAATGTTACACAAAAATTACAGGGATTCCCATGTTCCTCTCCTCCCACACCTCCCATAACCTCCCACATAAACATCCTTCATTACTGTGGCACATCACCTGCAATGGATATACACATCCTGGGGCTTTGCCACTAAGCATGGACCATAGTTCACATTGTAGACCACAGATACATAGAGTTTTAAATTCTGGTCCTTGAAGGGGTCTTGAAAAATAATGAAAAGTAAATTGCCAGCGTTTAGTGAAAGTGTACTACATTCCAGGCACCAGGCTAAATACATTTTTCTCTTTTCATTCTCCCACAATTTTATCAGTTAATAGCTACTCTGTTATTCCTGTTAGAAAGATGAGGAGACTGATGCTTAGAAATGTTAAGTAATTTGCCCACATTTCCTTTATAAAGGCAAAATTTGTCATTTTAAAAGCACATTTGTAAAGGTAACCATAGACTGATAATAGTGTTTGATCTAGTGAGATATGCCTGCCAATTAAAATGCAGCTTAACTTTAGAGTACTGTACCACATAAGATGCCATGGAATTGACATAGCACATAGACATCATGGCAACAGAAATGTTTAGGTGGCAACAGATACATCCCTAAGCATGTCTTTCTCTTGCTCATTCTGATGGGACTTTGCCCCAGCGCTCCCACAGTGAGCTTCCCGCCCCAGTGCAGGACATGCCCCGAGGCTCCCTCCTCTTGTGATGGGAGGGACCAACCCCACACCACAGAAAGTGAGATAGGCTCCGCATGCCTGTGCCTGCCTCCTTACCTCTTCAGCCTGCAGATGACCTTTCCTTCAGATAAGTTACTCATAAAGTCCCACTCCCTCTGTGAATCTGACCTTTTTGAAAGAAGCAAATTCCCGGCGCTTCACTTCTCATTAGTTGCTCACCTTGCAATAGTGGTGCTGCCCCTTCCTGTATACAGTGCTAATAGTTGTGTAATGCATGTCCCCAGGGACAAGGGCCATATCTGTGTGGATATTATGATCATTTTCTTTTACGCAGCCAGCATTTATGTCTACCATCTTCAGCTGTCATCCTTATTCAGAGTAAAAAAAAGATTCAAAGTTTTTGAGAATTATTGTGCAAAATTCTTGACTGACTGACCACATTTTACATAAATATATCCTACTGTTGCTAACTATTACTATTACTCAAAATGACTTTGCACATGAGTAGAAACAAATATAGTTACATAGCTTTCCTTTTTTTTTGTTTAATGATTTCAGTAAGAAATAAAGAGCTAGAAACCCCCATTTCTCCACTTTTATCTTGGAGCAATTGCCGCTGTGTTTGAACATTTTCATCCAAACTCTAGTGTAAAGTATGTCATGCCTGAATGTTAAACTATTTGAGGCTTATTATCTGGCCAGCTATTACTCTGTGGTTATATAGTAGAGACCTGGTTTAACAGAAATCATGCAATTATCAGGAACATATTTAATGAAAATGGAGCATGTTATCCAGAGTGCTAATATGGACTTTTCTCAGGACGCCACTGTTGCCTTCCTCAGAAAGGTTTTGTTACTGTGTGGTGCTTAACACGGGAATCACTGGTGGCATTTGGTCAGCTTTAATAGCACTGTGGCAAGAATCAAGAGACCTTGTTGCCAGGACTAATTTTGCCGTTAGCTAGCAATGTAGATTTAGTCTGGTCTCTTTAACAGCTCCATGCTTCAGTTTATTCATCTCCAATAAATGAGAGATTTGAGGCAGAGGATCTTGAAGGCCATTTCCAGCTCTGGGATCCTAATTTTGTGTCCCTTTAGTTTTAATGTTCTTTGAAATAATGCAAGCTTTCTTGAATGCTGATAGGAGTTAATTAGGATTTGATATTAACTGTTCAGAAAATTCTGAGGCATGGGGGAATTCACGCAGCTACCAGTTCAATATGTTCAACAATGTTAGTTAGCCTAACTCTTGGTATCATTCTCCTGTTTTATCAAGTATCAGAGTGCTTTTGAAAATAAGTCTAAAAATTCTAGTGCTCTCTGTTCTTCTGCTTCTTAAGCCCTACTATGGGTAGCACTGCAGCCAGACTGACAAAGCATTTGACACAATCTTTCCTTTGACACTTAATTAGATGAAAGAAAGATGACCTCCCATTAACTGGAAATCTCTAGATACCATTTTGCATGTGGCTGAACTGAATAAATTAGGAAGAAAAGAGACAAAATATTCTAGAGAGGGTGGAAATCTAGTTATAGTGTCTCTTTTAGTGAAATTAAGCTGACTTCTGTTTCTTTGATGACATTACCATTTCATGGTATCATGCAAGTGAAGGGTAAAACTGAATTTTCAAGAGCACATGATAAACTAGGGCAATAAGGAAATGAAACAATTTTCAGTATGTGGTTTCGAAGACATCTTAAACATTTTCTAGAAGAAAGCTTAACATTTTGTGCCTCTCAGTTAAGTGGGATAGGAAATATTTGTGAACAGATTTTTTATTTTGGTAGGAATAGAGAATTAAACCAATATTTGTGACACTAAGCAAAGATAGTTTAATCGGCTGTTTCATCAACAGTTAATATGTATAGGGGGGAGATAGATTCCAGGGGCCAAATTGGACTTTAAGTTAAGGTCTGTGTGGGCACCAGGCTTTAGGTGAGGTGGCTAGTGCAGTTTACTGTAATTGCTACTTGATTCTGTCTCATTGCCAGCCAGCTGTATTTGATTTACTTCCTTAGTTTTGATAGCCACAACATTTATTATCTGTTCCAACACAGGCAGATTAAATACCATTAAAGGATTACTTTACTTAACAAAGCAGTCATAGATGAACTATGTGTTCATCTTTTGTTTTTGTTTTTATTTTAAGAAAGAAAAGAAGACTTGCTGCTGGGTTTGGGTGTGTACACATTCATTCATTGCATGGTAGTGCCTATTTGTAGACCCTTCCCCAGGCCTTTGAAGCAGTTTCTAATTCCAGCTCACCCTTTCAGACATGTACCCTGCAAGGCCAGCCTATATTAGATTTAGTTCTGGGAAAGGCCAAAGAGGGAAATTTGCCTCTCCTTGATGCTGTTTTTCAGTCTAATTTACACCAAGTTTTGGATATTGCCTTAAAAATACCGAAATATTTTCAAAGCATACAAATCATTTTTTTAATATTATAAACATGGAAGTAACAATAAACACCCAGAGATGATTTTGTTGAAAGACAGCAGGGAATAATTAGGGGTTCTTGCTCTTTGATGCACATCAGAATCATCTCAAGGACTTGTGAAAATACACCCAGGCCCTCCATCTCCAGGAATGGGTCCCACTGAAAGCACATTTCTGAAAAGCTGGGCGTTAACTCCCAGACCAACCGCTTAGCACTCTGCTCTGACTTATATAATCTCTCTATACCTGTTTCTTTACTTCCAAATTGCCGGAAATGATTTCCATCTGTTAGGCTTAAATGAGTTAATACATGTGGGAACTCAAAATGATACAACTGTTATTGGAGTGTATTATTGTTTTCTAAAGTCTAACATAAAATCAATATTTTTATGCATACTAAAACCTTATGTAGTGATTTATAGAGCAGAATTGATTTTTTGGATAGCATTCTCAAAAATACTCGGAATATTTCCCTGCTTTCTCCTTTGGTGTTTTTTTGTTTTGTTTTTTTCATGTTTTCTCAATCTCAGTCTTGTCTTTATATGAGTCACTAGCTTGAAGTCTGATATTTTGCTTTTGTTTATTGTTTATTAGTGGACTTCTTAGACATTTACCTATGAATTATTAAGCAGTAGAAAGCTGTTTAGGTTTAGTAGTCAATTGACATTTCTAATTCACATGGTAAACTGAATTTAGAAGACATTATATTCTATAAAAGAAATGCATAATGGTTATTTTATATTGAAATTAAATAAATAATCTAAAAGAATAATTCTGTAAGCTAAAACATGAACTCATTTTTAACTTTACTTTTTTCTGTAGTTCTTAATTTTCCTTTATTTCTTAACTAGTGTGATACTTTGAAATTAAAATATGGTGATAGATTTAAGTCTTTTGGAATAAAAGCACAGTTGAATTCTGCCAGTTTACTTAACTTTCATTTTTATTATTTGTGTGCCATCAATAGTTCTGTTATGGAATGACTAAAAGTTGGGAGATAGGAGAATTTCTTATAAAACAAATATCCTCTGTGCTGTTTTAAATTTTATTTTGGATTTTACATATTATGTACAGGGAGACAGTTCTTTGAAAGTAGAATTAGAAAGTCTTCTTTTTTCTCCTTTCTGTTTCATAAAACACGGTTAGGTCATATTCGACCCCAGTGTAACTTTTAGAACAACAACAACAAAACCTTTGTCTTAAATACAGAAACTGAGTATATTTTCCTGCTTAAAATCAACCCAACCCTAAGTGGGTTAGAGAAATGCAAGTATACAGATACTACCCAAACCTCTTAATTTCAGCATCCCAAAGAAGCTTTTCAACAAACAGGAAATGGACCATATTTGAGTTTTGCCTTTTTGCCCACTAATGATTACCCTGATGATCATCTAAAGGCCTTTAGGCAGAGAGCTAGAAGGAGTGAGAGTAAGGAGCAGAGCTTGTTTGTGATATAAAAGCCAGATATCAGCCTGAATCTGTGCCATCTGCTGTCTGCCTTTCCTTGGATCAGTAGACCTCCTTTGTGTCACTTTGACTCATCCTAGGGGCAGAGTAAAAGCTGAACAAGCTTAGATAGGAAGCTTGAAATGTAAAATTTCTTTGATTTTATTCAGATCTCTTGGATCTGATGACTCATGGAGATAACCTTTTTAATGGTCTTTCCTGCAAAATGAGTTTAGAGAATCCTTTGGATGGCATAAAGGTCTTTGGAGTTCATCTATGCATCCTCCCCACCTTAAAGGAAAACGTGTGGGACCCAGGAGAGGGGCGTATTCTAGCCATGGATTGAGTACAAATCAGGCGTTATGTACAAAGAGGTTGACCACCTAGATAATATTTTAGGTATTATAACCGAGGGTTAAAAATTAGCAAATAATTATATTATAAAATAGCAAAAGTAATACCTGAAATTACTGAAGCTAGCAAGAGTGAGGTCCACCCCTGTTTATGGTTACTCTAGACTTAATCTCACCCTTGTTTATGCTTACCTTTGTGATGGTAATTCTAGATCGAATTTACCCTTGTTTATGCTTACTTTTGGGTTGGTAACTACTCCTTCCTCCTCTGTTTAGTGTCCATATAAAAGACTTTATAACTAATCTTCCCTCCCAAACCCATATCCCAAATCCTTGTGACTGACCCTGGTTTACTAACATACCCCTGTCCTTCCTGTTCAGCCCTTTAATGTTTATTAATGAAGGAACCTGTGTCCAGCTCCACCCCAATTATTCATTAGCACCCTGATGTTATAAAATACTAGAATTTCTGCAGATCAGAGAGGCAGTTTTGGGCCGTGAGGCCTACAGTGCTCCTTTGCTTGTGCAACCAAAAAATTCTTTCTGTCTTTGAAACCCTGGTGTCTCGGGAATAAGCTTTAAAGATGCTTTTGCTTGGTATCAGTACAAGCTAGATAACTAAAGCTTTAAGGCCAAGAGACTAACTTGTTTAACTTGTAAGCTAACTGTGAAGACACTGGTAAAAGATGAGTCCAAACATATCTTTAGCAACGTCAGATTTATTTAAAAAAATGAATGAATAAAGATCTTTCTGGTAAAAGTTGACCATGTTCAACATTCATATTTTATAGATGTGCCTTAAAGAAAGTATATTGAGGAGAAGATACAGGATAAAATACTTGCCCTCACAGTTTTATCTTATCGAGAGAATCTTTTTGAAAAAAGAGTTTTATAATCTGTTTTTAATATATTGTAGACAGTCTCAGTGCCAACATACATAGTATTTTCAGTGGCTTCCCAGTATTTTATTTTATGTATGTGTTAGTAGAAAGCTCTGGGTTCTGGGCATCTGAGGCAGGGACCCTGGACCATGGGTGTGCTGGAGAGTGAATAAATGTGCATGTGGGGTCCAGATAAGGCCTTTCTAAAGTCTTCCCTCCTCCCCCTTCATAATGTTGGGGGAGGGGCCCCAGCTGTTTGCTCTTCTGACAGGGGGGCCAATGGTGAGGCCTTTTGAGGGTATCCATGGCTTTCCCTTGACTCTGAAAGGAATTCTCATTCCAAATGGGATTCTCATAGCCAGGGTCTCCCGGGATCCCTCAAGAGGTTTCCGGGCAGGGTCTCATGGCCATGTGGTCTGCCAGGCCTCAGCCGCCCTCCCCCTTTCACTATACTAACCTGCCTCAGATGTGCTCTCATTTATTGTTTTAAGACCTTGTTTACTGACTGATTTAGGTGTTTCAAGTTTCTACCTATTACTTCGTACCTTTATTTTTTTCCCCAGTTATGAGATTCTAATGACTATCTTTGTAGATACATCTTTTTACAGTAGTTAGCTGATTACTTTTTATTTAGTGAAAAATAAAGTAATGCATGCACATAATAAAAAATTTCAGATAGCACAGAGATATATAAAAATGAAAAATAAAAATCTCTCTTCCCCCTCTCCCTTTCCTCCTGGAGATAACCACTTCTGAGCATTTTCTTGTTTATCTGTACAGACATTTGGTTTTTAATACATCAGAAGGCAGAGTTTGAAGTAACCAAGAGGTTGACTAGATGGACAATAGGTTACAGAAATGATTCCGGGAATGTAGCTGTGTGCCTAATTGGGTAAGGCTTACTGGAGCAAATGGCTGCTCCTGTGGATTTCAAGAACTGGGTGTAAATTTGTTTTCTTGGATCAAGTAACAATAGCTGTCTAGTGGGGTGGTACAGAAAAAAATCAAGAAAGAAATCACTGAGAAGAGGTGAGCAAACTTAACCTACTACAGAGAGGGAATGATGTAGTTCTCTGAAATGGGAAAGTCCCTTTATAGGGAATTGAGAATTTGATGACAAGTTGGGTGCTGACCAACACATGAATATGAGCTTAATGGAATCATTTATAATTGCCTCCAGAGGAGCAAAGTTTCAGGAAGGGATCCTGGTGAGAACATTACAATATATATTTTAAACCAGATATGGTGAGATTTTTTAAATAAGGGGGAAGATACATCTGCAAAAAATAAAGTACAGGAAGAAGCAATTGGATGGGGGTGGGGTGAAGAGAGGTTACACCAGATGGGGTAAGACTTGTCCACATGAAGCTGGAATCTTTTCTGAGGGTAGTTCCTTTCAAGGGTTCAAGACAAAAAACAGATTGCAGGGAATTCAAGAGGGAATTGGAGAATAGGATTCTGAGCTAAGGCATAGCTTTCTTTGAGCTTGAATGTGAATAAAATTATAGAAAATGTGGAAAAGTTTCCTGCCCACAGGGAGAATCTGCATGTGAGTCTCTTAATGTTTTTCTTTAAAAATACAGTGAAGCTCCCACTATGATGGACCTAGTATCAGCCCCCACCCTGTGCCCTACAGATGGACCAACATATTTCTGGCTCACCTTGTACCTACTTCCCAGGGCAGCGATGACCCTGGGTGAACCCACCTGCTCTCTTCTCGTCCCCTCCTTTCCCCAACTCGGGGCCTTTCGACCTTGAGTTGCCCTCACTGCTCCTGATGGGTGGTGTGGTCTACTGACCTCAGGCTTCTGCATTCCTCCTGGGTCACCAGTGTCTTCTGCCTGGAGCCTTCCCATTCCAGGACCCCAGGAGGATTTCTAAGCCTGGGAGTTTCAGAATTTGAATTCTCCTTTAGTTCCTACTAAAGGAGACTGTAGGACACTGTTAAATCAGCCTCATTCCCCAGGGACCTCAGAGACCTGTGACCCAGTCTTGCCTTTTCTTTCTCATTTATGCCTCTAGGGACTGAAGCCCCAACCTGTATCCTCACTCCACCCCCTGCCCCCCAGCCTGTGGTTTAAGGTGATGCTCCATGGGCCTTGGGTTTATCCAGACCTGGGTTCAAATACCAGTTTTGCCACTAAGTATTTTTATGAGTTCAGACAAGTTACTAAACCTCTCAGCATCTGTTTCCTCATTTTCAGTAGAATAATATGAGTTTTCTGTCTGCCTGCCCTTCCTCCATGTGTGTGCACCCATATGGTACAGTCACATTTGCCATTTTGTGTGGCTTAGTAACTTCAGAGAAGAAATAGGGATATCACCAGCACAGAGCATAGTCACATCTTATACCCATGTCTTTTTGCTATCTTGTCATGCCTTCTTTTCACGTTAGGACCCTCCCCAAAGCCTGTACTCCCTGAGAAGTGTAGCCCAGCAGACTGGCCCACCACTTACCCTATGGTCCCCAACCCCTCCCCACTCCCCTCCCATTCCAGTAAATAAATTTCTTTTTTGTTACTTAAGTAATTATAATCCAAATGTAATCACATAATAGACATGGAAGGAGCAGCCAACTGGCCTCAGGGGAGTTGGCCAACTTAAAGGATAGGAATGAAGGAGATTTTGCCATGCAGAGAAGGTCTGGTTTGGCGGGAGGGGATTGGAAATACAAAAGCTTGGAGAGCAGAAGGAACATGGCTTGTTTCTGAGGGAGGACTTGGGCGAAGCTTGGTGCGTGGCGAGTGTGTGGAGTAAGAGAGAGAGGAGGCTTTATTTACCGTAATTATAGTTGAGAATTTTACTGTGTGGCAGGCACTCTGCTAAATGCTTTACATGCATTTCTTTGGCATCATCTCCATTTTGCAGATGAGGAAACAGAGGTGAGAAGTTAGATAATTTACCCAAAGCCACACAGCTAATAGTGATAGGATTTGAACCGAGACCCTGGCTTTAATCACACTGGGATTCTAGCAGTCTGTTTAGTAAGTTATTTAAAAAGTCATTATAAAAACGCTGTTAATGTGTAAAATGAACACAGTTAATGCCAGTATGGAGCATGATTTTATTTTATTTATTTATTTATTTATTGTTAAAGATTTATTTTTATCTATTTACTTATCCCTTCCTTGCTGCTTGTGCTTGCTGTGTCCATTTGCTGTGCGTTTTTCTGTGTCTGCTTGTCTCCCTTTGTTGCGTCATCTTGTTGCGCCAGCTCACCGCACCATACCGGCTGGCTTGCCTTTACCAGGAGGCCCTGGGAATCAAACCCAGGGCCTCCCATATGGTAAACGGGAGCCGAACCAATTGAGCCACATCCACTTCCATGATTTTATTTTTGTTTTCTTTATCACTTTTACAAGAGACTGGATTTTCTACCAGACCATTTCGGGAGTGGCTCTGGCTTCATCCCACCCAGGGTTTGAACACAAAGGTTGGGATTAAGGGACTGACTAGCCTTAACACTACCTGTTTTTGATGGGGTTTCCTTTTAAATGTGGAATCATTAGAAGAAGAAACACATGTTTTATAGAGATGGAAAATAAATTTGTTGTGCTTTTATTCTAAATCCTTTACTGACATAGCAATTACCCTTGTTTTGGATGGTGATGTGATATGATCTTATTTTAAGTGAAAATTTTCTTCTGATAACAGGTAGGTTAGTAATAAGGATATTTTATTCACCTTGAAATCCCTGGGAACTCTGCTTTTCTAGACAGATCAGAATTGAACTACAATGTGGTGGTTGTTATGTTAGTGATGTTACTCTGACGGCATTGGTCGTCTTTACTCTGCACCAATTAACTTTCCTTCTAATATTCTGGTCTCTGAACCTCTCTAGAATTCCTAACCCTTCTGCACTGACCGCAGCAAGACATGCCGGCATTTTCTGTTTGGGGCCAAGAAACGCACGCAGTCAGGAAGTGCTGTAACTGAATAAGTGGTGGGAAGATTAGTTAGAGGATGTAAACTTGGGCAATTTGCTTAACTTCGGTAGACCTCAGTTTCCTCATTTATAAACGAAGAGGTTGATCTGGATTCTTTAGATGGTGCCTTTTAGGATCCTTTACATCAGGTCTAAAGTTCCTGTACTTATTTATGAGTTTTCCCCAGCAGTTCTTGACTGTTTAATAGGTTTTAACACTCCTGTAAGTTTATTATCCGTTTTTCCCATTTATAATTTATTAATAGCTTTAATGAAATTGTGAATGACAGTTTAATTAGATCATCCATGTATAATTAGGGCAACCACTTTTTTTTTTCCTAAGAGGATCAGTTTTTCATTCCTGAGTATATAGCTTACCTCTAACCCAGGTACTTAAGCATTTTAAAGCATTTTCCAAAGTCGGAAAGCCTTTTCTCTCCTTAATAAGCATAAAGGTCATCTTACACTTTCTTGAAAAGCTACATGCATAAAATATGGAGAGTAGTTTTGGCCTAGATTTTGCATGTAGTCATAACCCAGACAAACATGACCTAAGGCAATAAATTTAGTTTAGTGGTAACAAAGCAGTGTGGAATTTAAGAAAATCTGTTTTCTGTTTATTATTTATTTTTCCTTTTTGAGTGAAATAAGTTTGCAGCCACTTCATATCTGCTTTTAGTGCCAAGTTTTCAAACCTGGCAAATAGATTCTCATTAAAGGGTTCTTATTTCTTGTGAAGGTGTCACATTAAACAAGTAAAGAAAATCAGCCTTATCTGATGGATGGTTCCCGATTAACAGCCTAAAATCATTTGTATTTGGCTTTACGATGAGTTTTTGTACTTGCATTTCAGTATGGGTGTGCCTGATATTCTGGGAATTTATAATACTTCAAACAAATAAGGAAGTCCCACTGTGAAGACAGACTCAGAGGAACTGGAAAGCTGACAGATAATGCTATGTCCTTCCCCAGATGCCTTGCTGAGTTCTCCTCTGTGCTGCTGAAAGACCCTCAGCTTCCATGATGGAGCACTGTGCCTGAACAACATGGCTCTCCCTCTTTTCCTCTGCATCTTTTGACTTATATTCTCTCAGGAATTGGGTGCATAATAAAGTAGTTAGACTTTGAATACTTGAATTACTCCAGTTATAAGCAGGTGTCTTGCTTTCCTAGGGGCTGCAGTACCAAAGTACCATAAACTCAGGTGACCTAAAACAACAGCAATTTATTGTCTCTCAGTGCTGGGGGCCAGAGGTCTAAAATCAAGGTGCCGGCAGGGCCGCGTCCTCTCTGAAATCTCTGGGGAAGACTCTGTTGCATGCCTCTCTCCTGGCTTCCGGTGGTCGCTGGTGTTCCTTGGTGTTCCTTGGCCTGTGGCCGCATCACTCCAATCTCTGCCTGTCTGCACATGACCATCTTCTCTCTGGCTGTCTGTGTCGTCTTTCCCCCTCTTTTAAGGACTCTGGTCCTATTAGGGCCCACCCTACCCCAGTTTGGCCTCATCTTAACTAATCACATCTTCAGAGACCCTGCTCCCAAATAAGGTCACCTTCACAGGACCGAGGTTGAACAGGTCTTTTTGGGGTATACCATTCAGCCCATAACAGCAGTAATCATAGAATTGTAACTGCTTTAAAGAGGGAGAGGGTCGTGTTATGTCACTGATTATCTGATCTTCACACTTAATCTCACACAGGACAAGCTAAATCAGTGTCAAAAGAGCAATCCAGTTTCTTCTTGCATGACAATGTCTGACAGAGGTTGGAGCAGTGCCTCAGCGGAAGAGGTGCAGTTGATGAGGGTTATGTGAGAGGGGCCCCACAAAAACTCCATTTGTCCCTAGACATCTTCCCTCTGGCCTGACCAGAAGGTAACAGGGGTCTTGGAGTGGGTTGCTGAATGCTAAGTTTAATGGGGGGAAGGAAAAAGAATGGTTTGGTGTCTGGGCTAAAGAGAGTGGATGGGGTAAGGCGGCCTCATGATACATGGACAACTGGATGCCTTGGAGAATGAGTTAGGTGACAGCTTGCCTCTTATACTCAGCTTCATAAAACAGCTTTTTATCCATGATTAATTTGACTAAATGAACTTAGAAATAAGGGGAATGGAACCAGATTACCTTGTATAACTGAAGATTTGTGAGCTCTACCAAAATGATTCTAAAATGCTATTTATTTCTTTTTTTTATTAAAAAAGTAATATGCTCAGTGTAGCAAAATTTAGAAAATACAGAAAATATTTTAAAAAATCACTAACATTGTCTCTAACCAGATATTATATTGTTAATATGTTCCTATTCTAGATGATAACTATATTTTAAGCAAATATCATTTGTTCACACTGCCTGCTTTCCCCTCTAAAATATAATGACTCTTAAATAGTGGCCATTGAATATTGTGAAGCATTCATTACTTCTCATAGTTGCCTAATATGATGTGGGACAATTTTAAAACAAGAAATTAATTTTTTTCCTATTTGCATAGTAGGGACAATCAGGCTTCAGTTAAGGGTGGCCTTGTATGAATATGGTGTCTTGGTCCTAGAAATTTATGTCATAATAGAAATGGAAGTCATGTAGTATGACCCTCTTATTACATATATGAGGGAATTATGGCCTATGTTATTTTTGTGACTTGCTTAAGGTCAGACATTTTAATGGCAGAAATGGGACTAGAACTCCTGATGTTCTTTGTCCACTATATCATACCATTTTTTGACAAATATGATTTGTCATATTTGTCCTTTTCTCAAGACACATCGAACATGTGACAGCATGTAGTTAACATCTCTGGGTTTCTTTTGTGGTTTGTAGCTTGGCTTTAAAATAATCTTGAGGCTCAACTTTGGCTTATGAGCCAAAATCTTTGAGGTGAGCCCTTTCCTTGGTTTCACAGGTTAGAATAATCTTCAAATCTATGTTGGTTTGAGAGCATTTGAGGTCCAGGATATGGGTTTTACAGTGCCAAATATTTGCTATTTGAGGTTATTAGCCTTATGTGCTAGCTGGAACTGCTGTTTTTATTTATCGATATTGTTCCTATCCATTCAAAAAGTCGTCACTCTTAAAGCATTATCTTCTATTGTGTTACACACTTTAAATGTCTTTATCTCAGCAGTCAAGTGTTCCAGCCCTTTCCTTGATATATTTGAAGAAACTGGAATCTACACAGGTAAATTGACTCATTAGCAGTCAATCACTGTGACTGAATGTATCAGCTGATTAGTGATTGGGTTCATGTGCAAAGGATTCCTAGGACTTGCAAAGATTGCTTTAAAATGTCATTTAAATTTAATGAGTGTCATTAAAGAAATTTGTAAAATAGAAAAAAAAAATACTTGTATTCTCACAATCCAAACATAGCTATTGGTAACATTTTGGTAAATTTCTTTTCAGTGTTATTTATTTTTGAACATTTTTAATGCATAGTTTTGGGGTTTTTTTGAAAAATAATTTTTGCTCAATCCTTTTTCTTTGAACATTTACTGTGTTCAAGATCCTGAGAACAAGGACTGTTAATAATATACTTAGTGGACATTGATTTGTTTCCTACTTTTTGGTGGATTTCCCAGGAAACCTATTTGGGAAAGCCCTATTATTTTTTCCTCTCTTTGATTAGAACAGGGTGTAATGAAGTGAGGGTTATGGTTTTAATGCCACATGCTAGTGAACTTCATACTCTGTCCAGCCAACCATTTTGCAAATGCATCATGGTACTCATAAAGCAAAGTGATGGATCTGGGTCAATGAAGAATTAACAAGAACAACCCAATCTAGAGATTATGTTCTTACATATAGCTCATGAGTAGAGTCATTCCTTTATATTCCTTGGGCACTTTTTAAATACTTTCTTATATATTTTATCTCATTTTTATCCTCACAAAAAACTGGAGTCTTAGGAAGTCAAAATAAGTTAGCAAAGAAAAAAAGACAAAAGGTACTCATTAACTAACCCCTCCCCCCCAGGTAGTAACTTTTAACACTTCATTGTAAATCTTTCCATCCTACCTTTTCCTTTGCATATTGTGAGCATGTGTGTATGTGTGTAAATTTCTGAGAGTACGAAGTGTGATGTTAACATATGGATTTGTAATTAATTTTTCCCATTTAGCAATTAAATATGATAAAATAGTAATTTATAGTTGCATGATTTCCTATCATATGGATGGGCCATCATTTATTTTACCCACCCCCTATTGTTGAATATTTAGATTTTAATTTTTAATTTTTTTTTTTTTAGCCAATTTTGGGATATATTCTGTAGCTCATGTTTACACAATTCTTAATTATTTCCTTGGGAAAAGTCCTTAAAAGTGGAATCATTGGACAGGAGTAATGCAACAGTTTAAGACATGATAGCTTTTGTTGAATTTCCCCCAAAGCTAGAGTTATTTGCATTTCCTCCATTTGTTTTTAGAATGCCAGTTTTCTTCTCAATTTCTGAATCTTGAATGTAATCATTTAAAAACAATCTTTGCTAATTTATTAAGTGAACAGTATTATGTCGTTGCCATTTGAATTAGTAATTCTTTTAATACTAGCAATAAAGTGGCTGTATAAAATCTTTTCATGATTGCTAGCTTTTTTATTGGGAGATTTTTAAAAAAATATAACTGCATATGCTTTTTATATATTTTTAATATTAACCCTTTGTAGTGTTTTTTTGTTTTTGTTTTTTTTTGCAAATATTTTCTCCTAGTGTGATAGATCCTATTTTTAATGCATTGTTTATTAGGGGAGTTCATGCATTTCTTAGAATTGATTCCAGTGCATGAGCTGACATAAAGATAAGTTTATCAGGTCTCCTACTTCTGTGGTACTATCTTACTTGTTAATACTTTTATAAAGTGACCTGATCAGCCACCAGTATGAAATTAGACCTCTTGTTTTCTTTTAGGGTCACATAATCAGGCCATACAAATAAAAAAGGGCACAGTCTACCTGATGTGAACCCCTTTCCTTCCACTTTGGTGCAAGGCAGCAGAGGCCCCAAACCAGGGTCTGTGAGATAAATGTGATTTCTGGGGATTACACTGCTAGCTCTTAACTATGTAACGGAACCCTCCGGAATATCAGGACTGTGTACTATCCCTGATACTAATTTTTATTCCAGGTCCTATATTCTTCATCCTTACCGTTTCTTGTCTATTTTTTTTAATGCTCTGTTATAGCCCTCTTCCTTTCCAGGATCCAACTGATAAGGCGACCATATAGCCTAGACCTATAGACTAGGACTCTCGTGGTTTACACATGTTTTTTTTTTTAGGTCCCAGGGCCGGGGACTGAACCCAGGACTTCGCATGTGGAAAGCCGCCACTCAACCACTGAGCCACATTGGCTTCACCTAGTTCATGTTTTCATTTGTTTTGCTTGGTGTTTGTTTTTGTTTTTTCAAAAGGCACTGGGAACGGAAACTGGGACCTCCCGTGTGGGAGGTGGGAGCTCAACCACTTGAGCCACATCTGCTCCCCCAGCATAATTTTAATAGTAACCTTTCACTCTCACAGGTGACCCATTTGGAGTGATAAATTTTATGATCATCCTAAGCTTTAAGTGTCAGGGTATCAGTGAGTACATAGGGTGAGGTAACTATCAGAATCACTTCTTTGATTTAGTAAAAGAAAATCAGGCTTGCCACATGCTCTTGTGTTCTTTTTGTTTTGTTTTGTTTTTTGTTTGTTTGTTTTGTTTTTACCGGGAGGTCCCAGGGATCGAATACAGGTCCCTCCATATGGGAGATGGATGCCCAACCATTTGAGCCACATCCACCTCCCTCTTGTGTTCTTAATATGCAAAAGAGTTCAATGGTCATGTCACGAATTGCCCAGCATATTATGATTATAAAATATTAATCTTTACTAATTCTAATTGGACAGAATAATTATTCACTTTAAAATGAGATTGAAATTGAAGTTCCAGGATCTTTTTATTTTTCTCTCGCAGTTGATTGTCTGGTTAATGATTTTTGGTTTGCTTTTTTTTTTTTTTTTTCCCTCTTCTTTGCTTTCAGTCAGTGCTTTAAATTATTGCTTTCTCTGGATCAGCTGGAAAAAAGGTGGGGGTGGATTTTATTTCATATTTTGGCATTAACTTATACTTTACACTATCCCAATCATGGTAAAATTTATTTGGGGCAGCCATTGTACTCATTCAAAATCCTTAGTCAACTTTAGTAAATCTCAATGAACTTTGAATAAAGTGACCGAAGCTCTAGAGGTTTGAAGAAGCGTGTCTAATTCTTCATGATTCAGATCACAATTTCTCTGATCAAAACTGAAGGCATATGGCTCAAGCCTAGCTATTGGATGCATTAAAATAATTTGGAAATATATTTCTGGCCCAATTGAGTGTCTGACATGGAGTACAGTGGCCATTGTCATAAAAAGCCCTAAAATGTATGCCGGATACATTCACCATTTGTAGAGACCAACCTCCCTCACTGATTGAGAGATAACTGCTAAGGGGAGAGGGGTTTTTCTTTTTGGAGTAATGAAAATGCTCTAATATTGATTGTGGTGATGAGTGCACAATTCTGTGATTATACCAAAATCCACTGAATGTACACTTGGGATGCATTTTATGGTATATGAATATATCTCAATAAAATTGCTAAAATATATATATATATATATATATATATAATAAAAATAAAAAAACAAACCATAAAACTGTACAACACAGAGTGAACCCTAATGTAAACAATGGGCTAATATTAATAGCATAATTATAATAATAATGTTTCATCAATTGTACAAAAGTACCACACTAATGCAAAATGTTAATAACAGGGAAAACTGTGAAGGGATGGTGGTTCCATCGACCTGGTTCTGCTCCTCTTTCTACCACACCTGAAGCCTTCTTGCATCAACCAGTGTCAGAAGATGCTTTTGTCCCCTGCCTTGGACATTGTGTTATACATATGTAGCTATATTTCCCTTCCACAATTCCATGAGGATGATTTCCAGAATGATGCTTCATACCTCTATCACCCTCTGGAAATGCATTTTCCAACCTGGCACATCTAATAGTGGCTCATCAGCTTCACCCTAAAACCCGATTTTCCTTTTGGACCCCCTATTTGTGTTAGAGGCACCACCATTTTCCCAGTCACCCAGCTTTGAAGCCTTGGTATCATATTTGACTTCTTTTTCTTCCACCTCAACAAAGACCAGAGGGAAGACATGCCTATTCTACCTTCTCAGTGGGACTTGAGTCTTTCCTTCTTGGCCATTTTTGCCACACAAATTCAGTCTTGTTTTTCTTCCTGCCTGGACCTTTGCAGCAGCTTTCTTTGTTTAGTTTCTCCCCTGTAAAGTCTGAACTATTTATTCAAACCACACCTATCTTTTTAAAGGACTCCTACAGTGGAGCTCACACCTGCTCAAAAACTGTAGTCGTGCCTCATAGGCTATTGAATCAAATTTAAACTCTTCAGCATGTGTTAAGTGGTACAAGAACAAAACCACTACAGCAAAGCCCAAATATAAATATGTAATTTAAAACCAAAAAGAGAGGCAGCATGTTTAGCATCCAACTATTCTAATTAAGCAGTCTAATGTTTTGACCAGTTAGATGTTTGAGAAATCTATAAAATTTCATTATCCAGGTGAAAATGTTCTAAAATTGACTGTGGTGATGGTTGTACATATCTGTGAATATACTAAAAACCATTTAATTGTACACTTTAAATTGGTGAATTGTGTGATATGTGAATTATATCTCAACAAAGCCATTATAAAAAAGTTCATTACCCATACTTCAAAAAATTCCCATAGCATTAGTATCATATAATTCAAACAATAATTAATCACTTTCACCATCAGCAATGTTTATTAAGAAGGTTGCATGACCAGTGGAAGTTTCCCTACCTCAGTATTTTCAACTTGTGTGTGTGTGTTTAAGATCTAGAATATTCTAATAATCATTCCATTTAATATATAGTATATTAGGCTTTTTAAAAAAAGTGATGGTATATTCTGAGGGAGTATGCTTGGGAAAGCTGTAGGTAGACAACAGGAAGAGCAAGTCATTATTCTAGTGCCAACATTAGGCTAAAACTTTTGGGTTTTGAATCCCTGCCCCAACTCTGTGTATGTGTGCACGCAGCATAGTTTTACAGATGCCTGGAAATATATCATTGGAATGTCATGCCACTTAACAAGGCCACGTAATTCAATATTTCCTTTTTTCAGTTTAGTTTTATTTATTTTGCATTCAATTGATTTAGTTTCTGTCCCTCCCTTTATTGGTTCAAATATGCAAGCACCATCATTATGATGCACAGTTTTCTTTAGATGTCTAAATGGCTTTTCTACCTTTTCCTTGATGGATCCTTTCAGGGAAAAGCTTGCACATAAGATGGTTGGTTTCTGGCCATTTTGTTTTTATTCAAACTACTTTTATTACCCTTCAAATGTTATATTTATGTGTTGTCGGTTTATGAGAAATCACATCCCAGTTTATACCACTGTAATTTGGACATTTGTTAGGTCATGTGTCCTAAAACCAAGTCCTGTCCCAAGAGTTATACCCTATCTTGGATTATGATGTCTCATCCTCAGTAATTTTAACTTTTGTTTCTTGGAAATGTTCCATGGGTCAAGGAGCAAGATGAGAGACTCAATTTAAATTGAGGGTAATTGGTTTCACTTCCCTTTTATCAGTTTAACCGTAGGAAATCGTCATATATGTAAGCCTTACTAAACAATAAAATGTACCAGTGTGCTTCTCTCTAATTTTACTTCCTCAAGTCGCAAATCTGGTTGTCAGACTGTCCTTTCTTATTTCCTGCCTGCTGGTTATACATTTCTAGGTATGGTCCTTCTGAGCAAAGAATATATTCTCTTTACAGAAAGATGGCATATTTCGATGTGCAATTTACTTAAGAGTAAGGATAAAGGCACTTTTTCTTTATTTGAAGCTCAGCTTGACCATTAACATTTGACTCAATAACATTTCTGGAAAAAAAAAAAAAAGCAAAGGGGAAGGGAAGAGGCTCTACTCTGCTATTATTCTGTAGCGTGTCTTTTACTGTCACTGGTTTGAATGCTAGAGAAACATATGGCCGTCAGGCAAAATAAATTAGAGGACAAATTTTAAATTAACGGAACAAATCATAGGGCAACTCTTTAGTGGGCTGGTAACTTGTCTTGACATCAATTGATGGTGACAAATGTTGTCCCTCTCTCTTTGGACAGCACATGTGCATGCACAAGATGTGCCATTGGATTGCTTTGGATTAATTTAAATCTATAAAGAGCAAGACACTTGGTGTGCCTATCTTCAGAGTTCTTTGAGTATTGACTACAAAGGGACCGCTTCCTGCTCCCCCCCAATGGTAAATGTTCTAGCTTTTTAAAAGAAGCTGAATCTTAAAAATTATTTTTATTTTATGCTTCTAGGGGAAGTGAGAACCCAAATATTTCCTAATGTATTTCTCCATGTCACAGTTGTTGAGTCTCCCAAATTAGTCATAAGAAAACGATTAGTTTCAGGAGACCTTGCTGGGTGATATTCATGCTAATAATGAGACCCCCCAGCAGGTTTTGTGGTTTTTGATCAACATCAACATTTTCCCCCAAGAGAGTTGTTTTTATTTAAATGTGAATAATGCATAGGTTTGATTTGCTTATATGTCTGTGTATGTTTTAATCATGCTCCTTTTCTTCCTTTAAAAAAGGGAAACATTTCTCTAATTTTAGTTTTCATTTTAATTAAATCTCAGGTGCTACGTGAACTTCTGAAAGTCTCTACTAGGTCAATAATAACACCACATGAGCAGGCTCAGTAACCCTTGCTTTCCATACACAGTCTATCTCCCAGACAGATACTGTCAGAGTTTTATGTTTACTAGGCAGACTGGGAACATACACCAAGTCCTTCTTATTCTCAGTGTCATTATTTGAAATTATTGGGTGATGTTAGCTCAAAAAGCATACAGTATCCTGCAGTCTGAATACCCAGGTATTTTGTGCAACATCCTAGATCACCGTTGCTTCTTTTAATTGGAGCAGTGCTCGCTCGCTCCCTCTAGCACTTTAATTCCCCTACCTCAAAAGATAATTATTTTTAGAGGCTCCAAGTGAAGAGCCACATGAGTAAAAGGAGAAAAGAATCCTAACATATTAACCTTGAAAGAAGACTGCTATGGTTTGTAGTCAACTCATTTGCATCAGTATTTGAGTGCATAGTAAATAAGAGGTGAAGGGTATTTTCTTTCCCCTGCCTTGTGAGGAATATAATTAATGGTTTTTAATGCTGTAAACAGCTCACAGAGAAGAAAAATAATCATAAAATCTGAAAGGTAGAGGGAACCCTTGAGGTTATCCAGGCCAGTTCAGCTCTCAGAGGCTGAATGACCACGTGAGGATGGCTGTCCCTGTACAGCTGGGAGGGGAGGCCCCTGACCTCAGCTGATACTCTTCAAACCTTACACCTGCCTGTAGATCTCTTGATGAATATGAAATGAGGTGGAAAATGGCGTTTGGATCTGCGTTAGGTGGCTTTTCCCAACGCTGGAGATTTGTTTTGTTGCTTTCCTTTAGGGGAGGGCATGTCAGCCATTCTATCTTGAGGAAACATTTGCTGGTTTAATGAGGACTTCAGAGTGCTTTCAAAAGCGCGCCTCGTCATTTTCCACCCACTGCGCATTTAAGTATGTAGTTTCTTGTGTGACCTGAAAATCTGAATTGCATGCACACAAGTTTTAATATTCTGTGAAATAATCAATGTTAAATTCTGTGGGTGAATATTTAGTCTCAAATGGTCCCATTTCTTAAAACGTTGTTATTATGACTTGATATTTTTATGGTATCTTTGTGCATTCCAAAGAATGTTCATTGAAGTCTCTAAAGAAGTATGAATGTAGCAGTGCTTCACTTTATAAATATAAAAATAAATACGTGTGCAAATGATGTAATGGCCAAACACTTTCATTCTTTTTACATGAGATTATCTCATAGGAAGTGAAATTATAACCCAGGTGTTTCAGTCTGCTCTGACTCATCCATTAGCATAAGGGCTTCAGTCATGGCTTGCATCCTTGCCTTTGAGGCCCACAGAATCAAGGACACGAATCGTATCTTCTATTTCATGTGTATCCTCCACATCAATGCAGTGAACGTTATAGGTGCACAAAATGTGCTCTTTGATTGAATAAGCATCACATACTGAATAAACCCTTCTTTCCCCAAACCTTTTCCTCTTATGGCTTCCCTAAATAGAAATACAGTACCTCTATTCTGCCTAGTTACTCAAGCCTAAAGTCTAGGACTTATCCTTACCTCATCTCTTTCCTGTACCACCCACTTCTCATTCATCTCCAGAATATATCCTAAAGCTTTCCACTTCTCTCCATCACTGCTCTTGCCATCCTCATCCAAACCACCATCATTTTATGCTTATATTAATGGAATACCCTACTAACTTGTCCTTACAATCCATTCTCAGCATAAATCAAATCGTACCACTTCCCTGGTTATAACTCTCCAAAGCTGTCCAATTCAATTACAATAAATCCAAACTCTTTTCCTGGAGTACAGTGCTCTCTTTGACCTGGCCTCTGCCTGCGTAGCCAAGGCTGCACATTACCTCCTCCCTCTCTGTGCGCCACCCACTACGCCTCAGCCACCCTGGCATTCTCATTCCACTTCCAAATTACGGGCAAGCTTGTTCCCACCTTGGCCTCTAGGTCTGCTGGTCCACTGCTTGGAATTCTGTTTCCTTCTAATTTTCTTGTGGCTGGATCTTGAATATTCAGATCTCAGCTTAAATGTACCATCTTTAGAAAGGCTTTCTCTGGCCCCCCAATTCAGAGTAACTGCTAGGTCACTCTGTGTTTCATTATCCTTTAATTCTTTAATGATGAGCACCCATGTCCATTTGATATTTTTCTCATTCATCTCTTTATCCATCTATCATCTGCCACTCATGCTAGCATATTACCTTTGTGAAAGCAAGAACTGTGTCTGTCTTGTATCTTTGATGCCCAAAAGAATGTCTGGCATCAAGTATACATGCAACAAAATTATTTTGTAAATGAAATGAATAAATAATTCAAGTTAAAAATCTCCAAATGCTATGGCTTTAACTATTGGAATACTAGAGGTGCTTGTCTCCGTTACTTGGGGGGAATGGGGTGTTAGAATCAGGTGGAAATAGGGTAAGATGAGTGAGGCACTTGCCTCAGGTACAAAATTTAAAGACACTTTCTTAAATCACTGATTTTTCTTTTTGTCTCAGACCACAATATGGCTCAGCATGGCACCATTATTTATCCTATTTTTATTTAAAATTATGACACTTTGTTTCACATGACCTTTTTGGCATTGATTTTGATTTTTAAAAATATTGCATTAAAAGATTTATCCTGATCACTGAGGTTTTTTGGTGCTACCCAGCCCCAGCCCTGTATCATTTTCCCACTTGATTTTGCACTGTAAGTTAAAGCTTGTATTTAGTGAGTACTTACTATGTGCCAGACCCCGTGCTTTACTTGGATTAACTCATTGGGAATTCACAGCAGAGCTATAAGGTAGGTAGTGGTACTTACAGTTGAGGACACAGGGTTAGAGGGAACAGGTAGCTTGCTCACAGTCACATCTGTGAAGAGCAGGAACTGGATGGTAGTGTTATGTGGTAGAAATAGCCTTTCAGGTGGCAGGATCGTGGCAGGATCTTTAACATCCTGGCACATTTTCTTTTCTGTTCTGGAGAGGCATTTCAATAAATGGGTAGTGAGCAAAAGCCTAACATTTAGGGATAGAAATGTTGATATGCTTGTTATTTGGGGAACGAGATAAGGAGGGAACAGAATGAATGTATCACTGAGATGCCTTAGGAGGCTCAATATGTTCTATATATTTTATTGGACACCATTTGGGAGCACAGTAGGGGACATTAGAAAACCCACCTGTTTGGGTCAGATACTCCATTAAATTTAGATATATTTGGCCTGTATCAGTATAACCTTAAAATAAAGTGGTTTGGGAGAAAAAAGTTGTTGAGTTATTAAAAAAATCACTGCCAACCACACATCACAATAAAGTATAGGTATTTTAGTATAAGTATAAAAAACAAACACACCATAAAAGCTAGAATTAAATATATATATTTGGGCCCAATTAAAAAAGTCACAAAGGAAAATGCAGATGAATTAACTAAATACAAATTTTAACATTATGTACCAAATTTCATGAACAAATTAAAAGAAAATGACAAATTGAGGAAATATTTGTAACCAAGTATTAAAAAATTATTAAAACTTTTTGTTTTAACATATAAATTGTTCTGAAAAATCAATAAAAAAACAGTAAGTACTTAAAAAATTATAGACAAGTTCATGGAAAAATTGAAATGGATAAGAAAGTATGAAATCTTTTTCTTCTCACAAGTAATTAAAGATGTAAATTGAGACAAAGATTTATTTTTGCCTTCAAATTTTAGGTATTAAAAACTGTAGGGTGATAAAAGTGTGGTGAGGCAGAGTCTAACTGGTGAGTCAACTCCTGCCACAGGGGCGGCCAGACTCTTTACAAAAGTTGATACCCTTTGACCTAACTGCATTTCTTTGATCTCTGCTAAGGAAATAGATGGAAATTCAGGCAAGTATTTTTTTTTCAGAAATGTTTATCAGAGCTTTCTGTATAAAAGTGGAAAATTAGAAATAATCAAAATGTATTCTAATGAGAATTTAAAAAAAAATTATCACATATCCTTAATGATGGCCTTTCAGACAATCACTATTAACTATTTTTTTGAAGAATAATTAATGTCATGGAATAGCTTACAATATGTTAAGTGAAAAATAACAGTACAGTATTTAATTCCAGTTTTATAAAAAGCACCAAGAACAGAAACAAAAAAATACATTTGCCTAGAAAAGGAGACTGGAAAGAAATATAGCACATATGTTCAAATTTTAACAATTTTTAAAACTCTTTTCAAATTTTCTATAGTGACTATTTATAATTTTTACAAATAGGGAAAATTTTTTATTAAAAAAAGTAGGTGAGGGTATAAGATGAAGAACATTGGACAGACAGGAAGCTTTGGTAGATTCTAGTACATCTTCTTCCTCATTAGCTGTCAACCAGGTTAGTCCTTGATCTAGTCATGTCCTTTCCTTTGTAAGATGAGTGAGTTCAGGGCTTCTCAAGCTTTTTCTTTGAAATACACACAGAGGCAGAAGAGAGAAACATTCACTCCTGGGGACAAAAGATGGGGGAGAGGTTGGGGAGGTTGGCTCAAAGTAACCTCTGGAAAATGTTAGCATGAAAACCCTTTATGTAAATTTATGTAAATTTCCTGTTTTTCAAACTAGTGTTAGTTTTAAAAATATTTTAAAAATTGAGGTATAATTTGCAAACCATGAAATTCAAGATTTTAGCATGGACATTTTAAAGGTTTTTAGTGTATTGAGAAGGCTGTGCAACCAACTGCTGTTACTTTTTAATACACAAATTTTTAGAATGGACACTCCATGGTAAAATTGATATCCCAAAAAGTGCTCTTGTACCTTTGAGTTACTTGGAACACTATGAGGTGCTTCTTCTGGGAGAATTATGTTGCTTTGAGAAGCCCAGGACCAGATGATCTTTCAAATATTTTCAATAAATTATTGAATTTTCAGTGTATTTTGCTGCCCCCCCCCCAACAAAACAAAACAAAACACATTTAACTGGATTAGTTATTAATAGCCCTGGTTACAACTAACTTACCTACACTATTCAAAGTTGGTGACACTGAATTTAGTTAATTTCTATGTTACATTTTCAAAATTGTCCAGTACCTTTTGCCAGACCCTGCTGGGATGAAAGGGGCAAGTATACCCACCCAGCCATTGCCCTCACAGAGCAGTCTTTTAAGCAGAAGAAATTATGGGGACTTTGTTATTTTAGAACAGTTCAGTGCAAGATTCCAACCTTAATGGAAGAAAATGTTCAGAAGACAGAATGTAACCAAGGATTAAGAATTCACAAATAATTATGATTACTAAATCATTATAGATGCCTTTATATTATAAAATAGCAAAAGGTTAATACCTGAAATTACCGGAATCCCACCCCTCTAGCCATCTCACTCTAGACTTAACCTCACCCTTGTGTATGCTTACTATTGGGATGGTAACTGCTCCAACATCCTGTTTAATATCCATATGGAAAACCTGTGACTGGCCTCTATTCTGTACTTCCTATCTCAGAACCTTGATCTCTTCAAATAATTGTAACTTTGTAACTCCCTCTGGTTTGGGTCCACCCCCAATTTGTTCAACCCCTTAATTTTTATTAATGAAGGAACCTTTGTCCAGCTCCACCCAAGTATTCATTAGCACCCAGATGTTATAAAATATTAGAATTTCTGCAGGTCAGAGAGGGAGTTTTTGGGCCATCTAAGGCGACTGACATCCTTGCTTACGCAACCAAATAACCTTTTTCTTTCTTTGAAACCGCTGCATCTCAGGAATTGGCTTTAAAAATGCGTGGGGTGGAAACCCGCTTATGCTTGGTATCAAGAATACGTGTATTTTAAAATATATGTAGCCTGGAATGTGGGCAGCACATGGATTGTGTTTTAACCCAGTGTTATTAAAACATTTTTAGCTCAATGCTATTAATTCTTTGCAGGTGTGTGTTGACGATGTGTACGTGGGTCAAAATTCCTCCTTGAAATTTCTGTTTCTACTTTATCCAAGTTTATAAGGAAGTAGCCCAAGTTCAGCTTTGGTGGTGCAGAGAGTCCATATTTTAGACTCTTGTCCCAAATCATTTGGCCTTAATAAGTGCAGTTGCTTCAATAATAATTCAGCTCCATGAGCCTTCGACTTTGTTCTTAGCACATCTTTATCTGGGCGATGGTCAGTCCAGTCAAGAGGGGCGGGGCCAGGGACATTTGGCCTGAGCCTTCACGTTCATTAAGGGCTTCAGATGTAGACTTCTGATGGTTTGACGATATTCCCAGATATAGTCATGAAAGGCATTGGCAGGGTGAAATGAATATATCCATTTTACAATTTTAAATACTAAAGTTTTTATAACTGTTTTGGCATATCTTCATTTTCTTGGGAACCTAAAAAAAGTGGACATGGTGTGTGTCTCCCTCAGTGAGAGGTCCTACTCAGGTGTGTTTCTGGCTCTTTCCTAGGATAAAGAGACTGAGCCATGTGGACCTTTGAAATCCTTGATCATGCAGTGTTCAGAGATTGCCTCTCAGGGCCATTGTATGGAAATAGGGAGCGCTAATGTTCTTTAGAGCAGTGACATAGTAACTGACATTTTTAGGGCACATAGCAATACTTGTACATGTAGGGATTGACCACCTAGCTCTTCTAGTAAGGGAGTAGTTCAGGAAGCCAATTTAAATGTGGAAGAAAGGACTTAATGAGTTCCTGATATTTTTCAGCAATAAAAACTAATGCATTACTATTAAGAAGTTAATGTATTATTGGAATTAAAACTGTTCATCTCTGGTAGGGTGTGGGAGAAGAAAAATTGTCCTGATTTTAGTGGTTAATTGGACAGAAGTATTAGCAGATTGCATTGTGCAAATTGGCAAAATAATCAGTGTAAACGTATAGATGCTTAGTATGTCTAGGATACCCAGAGTAAATATGAATTTGTGAAAGGACCTATACATAGGAGTCTTTTTTTACTGAAAAGATCTTGGCCAAGTCTAAAATGGAAGCATTAGATTGTGTGTATGCATGTATGTGAGAGAGAGAGTGAGGGGGAGAGAGAGGGGGAGAGAGAGAGAGAGAGAGGCAGAATGTATGTGTATGTGTAACAGTTTACAAAATTATATACTCAATAGTAGGATATTAAGTTTATATTTGATGTTTGTTGTGATGGAAGGAGAAGTGAAATGAACTGGGAACTGCTCTCTGCTTTATCTGATCCAATGCATAGGAAAGAAGAAAAATAACTCTCTCTCAAAGTCAGCTATGCATATTGGATGAAGTGGCCCTTTTAATAGCATGATTCCTAAGTAGTCTCATTTCTGGGTGTTTCGATGAACTGGGATAAGAAAAGGCAGAATAATTGCCTAAAGGTACAAATAACTTTCCTGGGGAAATTTTTTAGCAATATTAATAGAGACCATTGAAGGAGAAAGCATGGATTGTATGGAATTCATGCTCTTGTGTGTATTGGTTTGTGTGTTAAAAGTTATTAATTGACTTGATTGGAGTATATTCAAATTAGCAAAAATACATCTCCCCCCAAGGCATTTCATGTAAGGGTTGAATATTAGATTTTTGTTTTTTTTTTAACCAGTGGCCTGGGGAAACAGTATCTACTAGTAGAAAAGTCTGTTTTCTTTCATTTAGATATGATGTGAAGACTACTTTTCATGTGGCCTTAGGAAAATCATTGTTTTATATAATTTGGGAACAATTTTTTTTATTGTACTAAATATTTTTTTTCCCATACTAATCATGAGTATATTGTTACAATGCCGATTTAAAATTCTGAGAATATTGTATAATTCTTCAAAAATAGGAGGGAGGACACAAGAAATTTGGCTTACACATTTGGTAAGAATAGTTCATTTGTCTCCATGACCAAACTCTTCTTAATAGAACAAAGAAGCTGAGTTTTTTGCTCAGTTGATGTTTTTCCATATACTTTCTTTTTTGCTAAATCCAATTTTAGTACAGAGTAATACTTTACTACTTTTATCATTCTACCTAGGGTATTTACATCACACAGATGTTTTCTTACATGAAGCTTTGGCTTCACTTTGAATATGCTGCATTTAAATAATAAAATCAAAGTCTGAGCATTGAGTTCTCAGAGTCAGCCCTTGGCTTTGGGATAGGGATAATAAACAAAGAAACAGTCTGAATTTTTTCCTGCATGCTTTTAATTGCTTGGGACAGTCACGATACTAGTTTCTTTCTATTAATTGTTGATTGATTAACGAGAAACAATGTTTTGGACTTTTATCTACTAAAAATGCCATTTTTAAGATATTTTCTATGTTTCTGCAGTATTCATGGTTAAGATTTTAAAATATTTGTTTTAAACTCTTTGGATTAATCCTGGTAAAATGGGCTGATATCATTCACATTGTGGTGTTAAATTTATATTTGAAGGTATTCCAGATCACTTTATTAAAAGTAATAGAAAAAATAAAGGAATTGGTTACAGCACAACTATGGAGCTAGAAATTGTCTTTCATTGAAACTGTGTGAGGGTTCTGTGTTTACCAAGACATCTGCAGTCATATCAGACTGCTTCTATGTAAACTGTAATACTTATTTGAGTTTTTGGTGATTGTTCATAAAGATAGTAATGACAGCCATCCACCAGAGAAACAAAAGGAAATTAGGGCAGATGTCCTTCCCCCCTCCCTCCCTCCCTCCATCCCTCCCTCCCCCTCTTCCTTCCTTCCTTGCTTCCTCCCTCCCTTTCCCTTATAGAGAGGAAACAGCAGTACAACACTGATCAGAAAGTCATTCTGAGTTTTATTCTATTTTTCCATATTTAATATCCAAATAGGTACTTTTATTTATCTACATTGTTGGTGGAAGACAAAGACATGTATTGTTTTGGAACTATCAAAGAAATTTGAAAGTAAGTGAGAAATATCATTCAGAAATAAGATGGCATATCAAAAAAGCCACTTACATTTAGAAAAATGAAGTTCTTAGATTCATAGTTTTAAATTCTAAAACTAAAAGTTTTAACCTGTAGAAGAAATACATTGTCATTCAGTGAAATGATCTCATCTCTTCACCTTTCCTTCTCCTCGTAGACATTTCTAGCTGTTAGGCTTGTCGTAACAGAAAGGGAATATTGAAGAAGGCAAGAATGAGACATTAGAGTTGCAAAATATACAATAAAAATAAATTTCTGCATCATGTTATTGGTCAAGAATGGACCAAAGGAAGAAGAATCACTGAGGCTTTCCTGGATTAGGTGATGCCTTAAAATAACTCAGCCTGGGGGAGCGGATGTGGCTCAAACAGTTGGGCACCTGCCTCCCACATGGGAGGTCCTGGGTTTGATTCCCAGTGCCTCCTAAAGAAGATGAGCAGACAACGAGCTGACGCAATGAGCTGACGCAATAAGGAGATACAAAGAGTAGGGAGCGGATGTGGCTTAAGCGATTAGGTGGGTGCCTGCCTCCCACATGGGAGGTCCTAGGTTTGGTTCCCGGTGCCTCTTAAAGAAGGCGAGTGGACACAGCGAGTGGGCATAGTAAGGACACACAGCGAGCACATAGAGAACAGACACAGAGAGCAGACAGTGAGCACAAACAACAAGCAGGCAGACGAGGGAGCCATTTCGGGGGGATGGGTATAAATAAAATAAATCTTAAAAAAAAAAAAAAAAAATCAGCCTACAATAAATACAGTTGATACTTTCTGTCTAGAAAAATGATCCTGATTCTTGGCTGATCATTATACTATGCTCTCTGTATCTCTTAAAATAAAAGAAATCATCTAGAAATTTTATGGGTTTTTTTCTCTTATCTCTCTCTGAACTGTACTTGTGCAAGTGAAATGTCATTTCCAGATCCAAATCCTTGCTAAATAGCCCATTTGGACTGTTTAAAATATTTGCCAGGGAACAGAGCTTTATCGTGTGTTTATTATGTTCAAAAGATGCTGTTTTCATTGTGTTTTTTATAAGATTCATGATTACAAATCACTTTCAAAATCCCGTACTGAGTGGCTTCCAAAGAAGTGACGCGTTTTTTTTTGGCTGTTTTTTTTGTTGTTATTGTTTTGTTTTGAGCTACTCTGCCTTTGAAATGGAATCTCATCCCTATAATTAAAAAAATTTTAATTATAATTAAAAAATATAATTATTATTTTGTAATAATTTCAAATTTACAGGACAGTTGCAAAAACAATACAAAATCCATACAGAGAACTCCAAGTAACACCCCCCATACCCATATACACCAACTTTTAACATTTTCCTGTATTTGCCATGCCATTCTACCTATTCATCTATCTGCCAGTCTGTCTAACTATATATCTGCTAAACATTTGAGAGTAGGTTGTATACATCAATCTCCTCAAACACTTACTACTTTTATATATATTTCCTAAGATCAAGGATATTCACTTATATATTCAAGAAACTTAACATTGATATAAAGCTTATAGTCTACATTCCAATTTTTTCATGTGTCCCAGTAATATCCTTTGGGCATTTTCTCCTCCGTTATTAGATCCAGTCCATGATCATGTATTTAATTGTCATAGTCTCCTTAGTCTTTTTCTTTAAATTGTGGAAACATGTATACAATATAAACTTTTCCATCTCAACCCCTCCCAAAGTGTACCATTGAGTGGAATTATTCACATTTTTACAATGTTGTGCTACCCTCACCCCTGTTGATTACCAGTCACCCTATAATTTTACTAAGGATTCACTGTAGGTGGCATTTCCTCTGTGATGCTGCTGCCTGTCTCTGATCTCCTTTCAGCAGCTCTTCAGGGCAGTCAAGTCCCTGCCGTTGCTTCTAGTTTAATTTTATGGGAGGCTGTGAGAAGGTGTTGTGGTCTGATGCACTCTTGTTCTGTTTTTCAGGGACAGGAGAGAGTGGCAAGAGTACGTTTATCAAGCAGATGAGAATCATCCATGGGTCTGGATACTCGGATGAAGACAAAAGGGGCTTCACCAAGCTGGTATATCAGAATATCTTCACAGCCATGCAGGCTATGATCAGAGCCATGGACACGCTCAAGATCCCCTACAAGTACGAGCACAATAAGGTAGGGGTGGCTCTTCATGTGACCCGTTGGCAAAGCACTGCACAATACACGTGGTCTAAAGTGTCTGGATTGCATACTTGGTTTTTGAGATGTGTATTTTTCATCTTGTCCTAAAGGGGACTTTTGAATGAACAATCAGTTGTTTATAAATTTTTTTTTCTTAAATCTTTGGAGTCATACCTATACAAAATAGGAATTGTTTTCTTAGTGATATCAACAAAAGACATATTTGGAGGTTCAACAGTAGATACATGGTTTTTTAAAAGTAATTTTGGGGAGCACATTATATTAAGAAGACAGTTTGTAGTAACAACATAAACTGATCAAAATGAGGGAATTCAGAGAAGAGGCGGTAGCCTTGCTTCAGCCTCTCACTCTTTGTGCTTCGTTGAAAAAGAAACAAAAACAGCCCATAATGTCTGGTTTAATTTTGGATTTTGTGACTTCCTTTGAGTAGTACCACAGGCTTAATTTTATTTCCAGTTAGGCCCATCTTTCAGGTCCGATAACCTTTTCAAACATGTTTCCCTGAAATTGTGAAAAGTAATGGAAAGGAAGCGGGAGTGGCTCAGTCGATAGAGCCCCCGTTTACCATATGGGAGGCCCTGGGTTCGCTTCCCGGGGCCTCCTTGTGAGGGCAGGCCGCCCGCGCAGCCTAGTGGGCTGATGCAGCAGGACCTCACAACAGGAAGCAGGTGTGGCTCAACTGATAGAGCCCCCGATTACCATGTGTGAGGCCCCGGGTTCGCTTCCCGGGGCTTCCTTGTGAAGGCAGGCCAGCCCGCGCGGCGCGAGGGGCTGATGGAGCGGGACCTCACAGCAAGGGGAAGATAAGCAGACACGGAGAAGACACACAGCGAATGGACACAGCAAGCACAAGCAGCAAGAGGAGGGATAAATAAATAAATAAATAAATCTTAAAAAAAAAAAGTAATGGAAACTTCTAAAATCACTCAAGAAAGAGTTGGGGGAAAAAAATCTAAATTTTCAGTTTTTTTTTTGTTTTTGTTTTTGTTTTTTTTTTAAGAAAATAAGCAAACTTTTCCAGTATCCATCAGTATTTCTTAGTTGAAATATAAAATTAGTTTTTCAGGTGAAAACAGATGCTGTTATTGCTCACTCTGCAAAGATCATAAAGACATGGTACAGACATGCTTGATACATCTGAGGGTGGCTCCATGTGTGAGTTTACACTGCAGTTTTCCTGCAGGAAGCTCATGGGCAGGGGCTGGAGCTATCTATATCCAGGGACTGACAGGCTTCAGAGGCACCCGTCCTGAGTGAAGAGAATGTGTTCAGAATCCCTGATAATGTCTTCATAGTCTGCTTTCTTCCCTTCCTGTTAATCGGGAAATCCAGTCATGGATAGTCTTTGTTCCTTAGGGCTTATAGATGTTGATCTTACTTTAAGTTGGACCTTTACTTTAAGTTCCACCTTTTGTTAACAAAAATGCTGCCTTTTCAATTATTTTAGGGATTTCAATCAGAACTTTAATTCAGCAGTACTCTTAATGATCTACTGTTAAGAATATTTCCACTAACCAGGGTTCATAGGTAACAGCAAGAAATTAGCATGCCTAGTGTGACTCATGAACTGAGATTTAACAACAACAACAAAAAATTAGCTCAAATAAAGCAATTCTGTAACCTCCATTTCTTTCATCATCCAAAATTTCTAAGTCAGACATTTCTTTTTCTTGGACAGTTCCTTGAATTTAACTGGCTTTTCTTGATGACAGCAAGAGAGACCCTCCACAAATAATCCTTCCTGCTTTTACTCTCAGGACCTTGGCAGGCTTATCAGTCATGGAATATGGTACACTAACCAGATGAGGCTGTTTGGGTATCTAAGCACTCTGAATTTAAAAGGATCAGAGTTTTCTTTTTCCCCTAAGAAATCTCAGTGTAATGAGTTTCTAAAATAGGTGGCATGCTTGTTGTGCAATTGTGAGAAAATTCTGATGAAGGAGTTTTTTTTCCTTTAATGCCAGCAGTTTTCCCATTCTTTACTTGGTTGATAATAGGATGATCTGAGTTACCATGTGTGATACACACACACACATACATACACACATATTGCCAATTTACACATTATAATATAATTATAGTATAGTATAATACAGTCTACTTAAATTTTACCAAAAATTTATCTTTTTTGGATGATCTAGAAGAATCCTTCAGGATCTTGCCTTGATGTTATATTTTCATATGAAGATCAATTATTGTACAGTTATGTGGATGTAGAAGGCTGAGTGAAATTTATGCCTTATTCACATAATACATTGACATATTTAATGATGCATGTTGTTTGAGCTCTACGTATCAATTATAGTTAGACTCTACTATATTGAATACTATTGTTATAAATTGACAGTTCTAACTGAATTATAACTTATAAGGGTTTTTCTCAGATACTATAGTTATCTGTGAAATATTCCCATGTCTCTTGGTTACTTAGCAGACTCATATAGTGACATTTATGTGAGATGACCCCTGAATTCCTCAATATGTTTAATCTCCTTTAATTCATAATATAATTACTTTCACACTTGTTTCATTTTCTCTACAACATACACATATTCAAAAGCATCACTCTTTCCTTGCTCTATCCATTAATTACCTGAGCTCCACCAACTCCTTGCCTTTGTTAAGGCTTATAAAGGAAGTAATGTCTTTTCCTTCCTGATCAACTCAACCGTCACTTCCCCTAAAGTTCTTCACTAAGCCCCCCATGGTACTAAGCAATCCCACTGTCCTTTAGCATAACCCATAGTGGCGGTATTTATAATTGTCTGCTTATATTAATTATAGTGATTTAGGTATTGATCTTGTATCCTTGACTGAACTCTAAGCTTTTTGAAAGTAAATCATGTGTCAGATCCATGTTTGTATTCCTCATTGTCCCTGATCTTGTACATAGTTGATGCTCAAAAATTACTGGTTTTATGGGTAGGTGAATCATTTATAAGATTAAACAACTGAAAGCCTTCTCTTCTGCCCTCCCAAAGTTGTTGAAATGTTTATTCAAATCAATACATAGCTGTTAAATTTCTCTATCTGCATAAGGGAATAAATGCCATAATTATATAAATAAATATCAGAGATGCAGAGACATTTCATCAGGGCTGGGTGGAAATTTATAATCAAGAAAGGTGGAAGGGCATATCTGGGTGAGGGGTATTTTGAGGGGTAAGGGGAAAATGGCTAGCGTAAATGTTCAGTAAAAAGGAATATGCATGTGGTGGAGTACTGTAAATTATCAAGCTTAGCTTGAGCAGAATTCTTACAGAGGAAGGCTGAAAAAGAAGAACAGAAAGGTAGTTTAAGATTTGCTTGTGAAAGGTTTTGAATCCAGGCTCTAGGAAGTTTGAATTTAATTTTCTGGTGTTCGTGATCCTTAATGATAATAATTTATTGTTTTGGTAAGAATTATGCTGAGGGATTTCTAGTTATAATGCTATCTGCTTTATATTTTATAAATAGCTTAAAGTACTTGGTGTGTATCTTCACAGCAGTTACTTGGAAGCAGATATTCTGATTTATATTACTTAGTGACATTAATGATATAAAATATACATTTAGTTTTTTTAGAAAAACTTCTCTTCACCTACTTATTGTTTACATTGACCATAATCTATAAATGATAGCATAAATAAAAACAAATGTTTTCTAATATGCCCAGCATGACTTTGTACTTGCTTCTGAGCTCATATATTTTATAAATCTAGCTTACAAATTATATGACTTGCTCTTAACTGTTAAGTTGTTCATGTTTTCGTTTGCTGTGAAATTGGTTCTAACTGTGGTAATGCCATGCCAAAGTACTGGAATTTCTTTTGCTCTGTATTGAATTGCAAGTTCCTTTGGGTTGCTAGGGGGATGGTGCAGTGGTCAGGGCGATCGGGCCACAGTCTCTGGGCCAGACAGTGGTATGGCATCTCCCGCCTTTCTGTAGAGCTCAGTCTGTGCTTCTGGGATTACCAGTTCAGGGGTAGTAAAATTGTAAACTTTAACCAAAATAAAGATGAATTCTTCCCTGAGTGTGTATCTGCTATACTGTTTTTAGACTTCTTTGCCAAACAAGTAATATTTTTAGGTGAGCTGCTCAGACTCAGCCCAAGTGAGAGAACATAAACCTTTTAGGACTTCTTCTGAATATACTGTGAAGTAGGGTTTTTTAAATTCCTAAATATTATTTTCCTTTTTCCCTCAACATAACGATTAATCTGTGATAAGAGGGATTAAATATTTGCCACTTGACCTAATCAAAAGATGCATTTAAGTCTCCACTGGATGCAATGATTTGAATAGGAGAGTTCTGTCATTTCTTCTAAAAGGAAGATTTTCATCACTATTATTTTATGATTTCCTATCACATACAGACATTCTCTTCTGATTATTCTTTACTTTGGTGCCAAAACCAGCTTTTAATATAAAGGAAGTGCCATAAAGCCCCATATTTTTAACATGGCTAAGGAACTCTCTTGAATTACAACTTTGGAAAGTAGATCACGAGGTTTGAACTCTTGGATTTTTATGTACTTATGGTCTGTACCTGTCAATTGGCATTCTCCTTTCACTGCCTGTTAGTTATTTCATATACTTCTGCTTTATTTTCTCAATCAGGTTGCAAACTACCTTACAGTAAGCGAGCTTCTTATTTTATAATTCCTTGTCTTCTCCACAACATGGCACACATGTAGGAGCTTAATAGAGATGTACCTACTGAGCAGATTACTCTAGCTAGCAAGTCCTGGTATTTGTTTATAGTTGGCTTATAATTTCTTTGAACTCTGAAATCAAGGTATCCTTAGGGCAACTTCACAAGTATTGTTAGGCCCTTGCTCCCTTTACTAACATGGGAAAGAGAAAAGCAGCTGATACCATGCTTTTTCATCCATTGAACTCAACACGGTTATCAGAAAGGACTTGTCACGGTGAAAGAACCTTCTTAAAAACATTTACAGCTTTTGGAATTATCTGTACTTCCTGAAAAATCCAAGATCTCAGAAGCCATCTTTATTTTCCCAAAAGAAAAATGTAGCTGAGATCCTGGAGAACTTGCCAACTTATTCCTGTTTTTGATCAGCTGGGCAAGAAATAACTACTACTTTTTCCAACATCAGGGCATTTTTTTTTTAATTTGCAAAACTACCAAGAGGCTGATTCATTTAAAATTTCCCCACCTGTATACCAAACACACACACAAAAGCAAAACAGATAAGCATCCCTCTTTCTCTCTAAAGAGTTTGCAAGCAACAGAAACCAGCTACTAAGTGAAGCAGGAAAAAGAATTTTGTGGGAATGAAGCATCACTCTGAGAATTGAGAGGAAACTGAAGGACTAGCTTTTAGAAACCAGGGCAACTCTAGGGAACTCATCTGTGGGATAGATGAACTCCAGCAGTTTTCAATCTCTGTCACACCCCCCACGATTCAGGTTACTGGGAAACCGTGCTCGATTCTTCCAGCCTGGATTCTCTGCTAGCTCTTTGGACAGAGAAAGGCTGGGCAATTTGATAGACAGTCCTCGAGAGAAATTTGGGTACAGTTAGAGGGAGATGGGAGTGATGCTGGTACAGATCACAAGTATCTACTGTAAAAGTTACCCTGTCATGTTTAGACAACAGAATGACGCATGGATCCTCCATATAAGCAAACCCTTAATAAGCCTATCCTTTCTTCTTTGGGGTTTTACAGTGAAGAAAGGGTTACTTGCTAACCTGGAGAAAAATGAGTCAGTGACTTAGTAGTAGGTAGCTGAGTTTGAGCCCAAGGACTGAATAGCTGGGATTGTCACGTTTCCTCCTTAGGCTCAAATTTCTTTACCCTCTAAGCCTGAATTTCCTCATGTGTAAAAGACACTAATAATGATAGGATTTTTTCAAGGGTTAAATAGGTAATAATATGTGAAAATGTCTTGTAAATGATTATTAAAAAACCTTTGGAAATAATTATAAGATGACTTGTCTTCATGAAGAGAATGAATACCACTAATCTTCCATCTTTTTAAAGAATAAAATAAACAGAAAATAAACAGCATGACCAGATTTAGGAGAGGTATCTAAGGAAAACTGTCCTGAGAGTGACAGTCATTGAAATGGGATATCAAGTGAGGTAGAGAAATCTCCTTATCTGGATGTGTTCAAAAATAGAATGTATTTTTAACATGTGAAATTCTTTAAGGCAGTTTTGCTGGGATAAGGCAAGAAGGGATGGTCTAGACAACCTCCGTAATCCTTTCCAACACTATTTTTCCTCATGCTGATTCTCTTGAGTCCAAAACTCTAATAAAGAGATGAAAGTTATAACCTGAAACTCTTAACCTTTCTTGAGCTTTGTCCATTCTAGAGCATGTAGAAAAATTCTTAGGAAAAATAGAGAGAAAGAAAATGAAAAACACTGGTCTCCAGTCCTATGGATGAATTTTCTTTCTTTGCATATAAATCCCATAAGTGATAGCAGTATTTACATCTATATAGGTTTTTGTTTGTTTGTTTGTTTGTTTTTAACAGTGTTAAGAGTTCAATAGATACAAGTTTTGTGGGTAGTGATGGTTGTGATTTTAATTAGATTGTTCACTATTGGGCACCTAAGACAGCATTTTTTCATAGGAGAAATTTCTACTCCTGCTTCTATAAATCTTTGAGAGTTTTTTCTTCTTTGCAAAGGAATCTGGGGAATTTTTATGACCAACTTGATGTGTCAACCACTTCTTTTTCTGAGGTTGGTTTACCACTTTCTTCCTTCTCTTCACGACTTTTGTTGGGAGTTGTATCACTACTGATTCTCCGGTAACTATTTCAACTTTGAAAACTCCTTTCTGTAATCTCTTTGCTCTTTTAATATCTTGCAAATGCTTCCACAAATGACATTTTTGTGTCCTCACTCTATCCTTCTTCCATGGCAGGTTTTAAAATTCATTTTGAGCCCATGACAGAAATAGAAGATGAATATGAGAGTTTTTAATCCCTTTATCTTGGCTAAAATCCTAAGGCATACCTCATTACTTATCCAGGATGGCTATCTGAGTTGTTTCATCAGAGGAGGTCCTCTGAAAGAAAAAGAGACTTCCTCAGTAGTCTGAGGATAACTTTTTGTGTATGTGTGTGTTAATTTTTTTAAAGATATTTTTTTTAAAGATTATTTTATTTATTTCTCGCCACCCCCTCATTGTTTTATTCTTGCTATGTCTGTTCGTCTTCCTTTTGTTTCTTTAGGAGGCACCGGGAACCGAATCTAGGACCTCCGATGTGGGAGGGAGGCGCTTAATTACTTAAGCCATCTCCGTTCCCTGCTTTGTTGTGTCTCCCATTATGTTTTTTCTTCTTGTGTCTCTTATTGCATCATCTTGTTGTGTCAGCTTGCCATGCCTGCCTGTTGCGCCAGCTTACTGTCTTGCTCGTATTCTTTAGGAGGTACCAGGAACCTCTGCTCTCTGCTTTGTTGTGTGTCTCATTATGTTTTTCTTCTTGTGTCTCTTTAGGAGGCACCAGGAACCTCTGCTCCCTGCTTTGTTGTGTGTCTCATTATGTTTTTCTTCTTGTGTCTCTTGTCGAGTCATCTTGTTGTGTCAGCTTGCCATGCCTGCCTGTTGCGCCAGCTCACTGTCTTCTTTAGGAATCACTGGGAACCGAACCACGGACCTCCCATGTGGTAAGCGGGAGCTCAATTGCTTGAGCCACATCTGCTTCCTCTGTGTTAATTTTTATTCAGGTATAACTTACAGATAGAAAAGTGCCCAAATCACCAGTATTGAGTCCTTTGTATTTTTCCATTGTAAACAGGAGCTTTTTATATATTAAGTATATGAGTCTTTTGAATAAATGTATTGCATGTATCTTCTCCTACTTTGCGGCTTACCTTTTCATTTTCTTAATGGTTACTTTCAATTAAAGGAATTTCTTAAATGAAATGTAGTCCAGTTTATCATTTCCCCCTTCTGATTAGTGCTTTTTGTGTCCTTTTAAGTAAAGGTTGCCTTTTCCAAGATCATGAACATGATGTCTTGTGTTTTCTTCTAAATTCCTCATTGTTTTGCTTTTTTACATTCAGCTCTAAAGTCCATTTCAGATGCATTATAGAGTACGGTGTGAGGTAGAGGTCAAGGTTTATTTTTTCCATATGGATCGCTAATTGAGCCAGCATCTTTACTGAAAAAAGCATCCTTTTATCCAAGACAATTCTTTGTTACCTTTGTCACAAATCAAGTATATGTAGGAATTTGTTTCTGGACTCTCTGTTCTGATCCATTGGTCTGTTTTTTGTATATCTTTGTGCCAGTATCACACTTTATTAATTACTAAGCTTTGCAATAAGATTTAGTACTGGGCAGTATAAAACATTTAGCTTTGGTCTTCTTCAATATTGCACAAAACCTGAATTTATTCACTTGTAATTAAAGGAAGAACAGTTTTTAATTACCTATAAGCATTTTAATAGGTAGATTTCCTAGGCTGGATTCTAATATTACAGTTATTTTCTGTAGCAAACAACTTCCCCTTCCCTGAGGTTTTAATTTATTTCTTATTCAGCCTATTTTGGCTGTATAGCTCATACAAGAACTTCTATTTTTCTTAGATTACTAACATGGCAATTTTTTTTTCATCAGTTACGTCATTTAGGAAGGGTGATGGAGCTACATGACTTTGTTGTTATCAGTGGGATCATGTTCTTTCTCACTTTAACATTTTTAACAAGAGCTGGAGCTGGACTTTGAGTGAAATGGGGTTATGCTGTTCTCTTCCACTAATTCCTTTTTAGGAGGACATTGCTCCACACCACACAAATTTGGCTTATTTGGCACCAGAGTCCTTTCTCATTTCATACTGTCACTATCCATAGCATATCTGAAAGATTGAACAGGGTTACCTGGATTTTCATTTTTTGTTTTTTTTTTGGTTCCAACTATTGTGGAAATACACTATCTAATGTGGCTCTGAAGTTAAGTAATGCAAGCTGGTTTTGCCCTTTTGTCCTACATTAATCCTCATTCATTTATGCCTAATGAGGACAATTGGAATCAATTTTGGTGAAGTAGGGGTATTAGCATAGGCAAAACAGTAGCCGTGTATCTGCACATAAACATATGCACACACTCATATACAATTATTGTCTTGTGCATTAGAAATGACCTTTGGATACTATTTAAATGTGTGGGGATGAAATTAATGGATAACCAGCATCCTCTCTATAGTGTACACATATGATGACTGTTTTCAGATAATGTTTCTTCAGCTTACAAAGTATCTAGACTGCTTTGTTTAAAAAGACCCATCTCTTTTTGAAAGTAGCTTATCTCATGTGTCTGTCTTCAGCTAATCCACATTGTTTAAAATAGTATGTATATTACTAGAAAGAAAGCTAAAAACTGTAACATGGGACTGTATAAGATAGTAAAACCTCATGTAAAACAAGAATATGGGTGATATTACGTATATAAGGCTATTTTTACAAAGTATAATACAAATATACTAGAGAGAAAGAAAAAGAAGAGCAGCTATATATGGCAGACGAGGCATAGAGACAATGAGAGGTAATGAGTTTTTTTTTATTGGAATAAAGAAAGTGCTCTGGAATTGACTGGGGTGATGAATGCACAAACGTGATTATACTGAATACCATTGGTTATATTCTTTGTGTGGATTTATGCTTTATTAATGTGTATCAATAAAATTAAAAAATAAAAAAATAGCATGAAAGGGAAAAAAATCAGCACTGGAGGGCAGAGATTGGGCCATAATTATCCTAAACCTAACATAGTATTTGGCACATGGTTTTTACTCTATGTTTGTTGAATGAATGAATCAATAAACATTTGTTACAATATGCTGGCCTTTATGTACAGTGTGGTATACTAGGTGAGATCTCAGTTGTTGGAGTCAGTTGTAACTTGGTTTGAAATCTGCTGTACAACAGAACTACTTTGTGATACTGAGCAAATTAATCTCTGAATTCCAGTTCCTTTATCTGTAAATAGTGCTGATTATTGTGCCTACTTCACAGTGTGTTGTGAGAATTAAATTAGATAGTCTATGAAGAATTTGAAAGTGTTGCCCATTGTTAAATGTAGATGCTCTTCTTTCATTTAATCATTCAACAGATATTTACTAAGTACCTCATAATGCTAGTCAACAGAAATTTGTCTGATTTAAAAAAAATAGTGACTGCTCTAAAGAACATGACTGATTTGCCCAAACAGACTGTGTTTTAGTGTGTTTGGTTTAGAGAACTGTGCTTTAGAAGCTTTTTTCCAGAGCCCTCTCTGCTGTTCAAACTGACCTTGGATGTCCAGGGACTGTCAGCCACCACGTAAATAAATACATGTGGCATAGGTTAGCACATTTTAGTAGGGAGTTGTGAAGCTGCTCATTTTGCTGTTTTTGTTTAACTCCTGGCAAAGCATCAGAAAAATTATTTCATCGTTTCTTTTAAACCAAGTACTGTGTGATTTTCCCCCTTAATTTTTAAAAACAATGTATTCATTTTCCGCTAGAGAGGCAGAATATATTTGTTGGAATCAAGGAAAATGAATGCCTAATGAAGTCTGAGGATTCTTTTGAGAGTATGAGAAATGCTGGCACTTTTCTTTACCATTTTCACCCCACTGGAGAAGTAATTTCAGTTATGCACTTAAGTAGGAATTTAGGGTAGGGCATGCTTAGTATTGGGCAAAGAACAGTTTAAAAATCATGTGTGTCAAGCCTAAAATTCTGTTGTTTCAAAGAAACCATACTCTTATTTTTCACTATGCTGTTATTCTCTAAAACAGTTACACCTGCTCCATAGCTGTGTTTTTAAAGATAGTCTGTTGTTAATATACTCATGAACATGGACATGTAGCCCAACATGAATATCAGCAAGGAAATGGGCTGTTAAAAATAATGACATTTTGTATCATATCATTTTATGATGCTTTCCTTTCAAAAAAGTGCTTCATTAAAAGTTGTGATAAATAATTTTGGCCAATACATGGTAGATGTATACTTTGAACTAGTTTGTTTTCCTGTTTTTATGCTTCTTGAAGTGAATTTGGCTGAGCAGATTTCCTTTAGGTTGTTACCATTGTTACCACTACTGCTTTATAAAATTATGCAATTTTCTTACACTCTTGTATTCTTTGCTTAAGGTAAAAAAAATGGCTCAGGGGAGGGCATTACTGGCATAAATCAAGAAACTTAGTATCACTGCTGAGAGGTGTAGTGTTATAAGTTTGGTTCGTTTGCTTCTTTCAATGTACAGACTTCCTTTGTGGTAAAAGTATAATGGTTTTGATCTAAAATGAAAGCTTTACTGAGTGTAAGTAAGCAGTAGCATGTCTGGAAGGTGGTGAAAAGCCCTTAAAGACTGTCTGGTGAGAGTTCACTTATTGAGGTGATAGAGCATTCTTGAAGGTACATTCCATCTCTTGATCTCTTTTGGTCATTTTATGGCCTGTTAGCAGGCTGTGCAGGTGGTGAGGGGATGCGAGTGTGGAGCTGTTTGGTTATAGGATACTGCAGACACCTCACCATAGATGTTAAAAATGCCTTTGGATTCAATTATCCTTCAACTGACCTTGAACCTTTATTCTATATTATGAGGGAAAAGTTTGTGTTAGCAGCGCAGTCAGAAGTTTTAAGAATTTTGGCCTTTGCAGAGCCAAGTGCAATGTCAGTATGAAGGTACTTGTTCTTTAATTCAGAGTATATGGCATTGGCACAAAATGGCCAGTACTGATACTTTGCAGATGGCCTAAGTGGATGTTGCACAGTTTGGGCCTAACCATGGGAGAGAATAGTGGCCCCAGTGAAGGAGTGCCTTTTTCCTTGTACAGTGACACTTTTTTTTTTTTTTTGAC